>JAMJFZ010003416.1:0-66111 GCA_026225945.1 Cricetomys ansorgei
CTCTATTTCTTCCCTTTCCCTGCCTCCTTCTTTTATGTCATTCACTTACTATTTCCACACTCACCCTAAAAATTACATTCTAAGTGGCTTTCCCAATTTTACTTATGTGGTCACTGATGATCTATTAGTGGGCTGTACTTGATTTTAAGTGTATATCTGTGTCTTGTATGGCTTCTTGGTTGTGGCTTTTATAGAAGTTTGCCTTCTCTCTATGGAGTGGTCCTGAAAATTCAGCCTTCAGGAATATCACCAACAGGGTGGTGGTGGTGCACGCCTTTAGTCCCAGCACTTGGGAGACAGAGGCAGGTGGATCTCTGTGAGTTCAAGGCCAGCCTGGTCTACAGAGTAAGTTCCAGGACAACCAGAGTTACAACAGAGAAACCCTGTCTCAAAAAAAAAAAAAAGGGGAAAAAAAGAAACAGTGGCAAACTCATTATACAAAGGCAGCATTACCATGACACCAAAGCTCTATAATGACACAACAAAAAAAGAAAACTATAAATTTCCCTGATGGGCATAGAGACAAAAACACTCAATGAACTCTTGCAGTCAGAATTCAAGAACACATTAAGAAGAATGACCACGTTGACTTCATTCCAAGAATACAAGGACACAAACCAACAGGTATAATATAGAGTTAAGGACAGAAATCATGTATCACTGAAAAGTATCAAGAGTATCTTGTTAATGAGATGACTCACAAAGGATGCTGGATAGTTTGTGCTAACCTGATGACACAGAGTGGCGGCTAGAAACCATACAATTAGTGGACTGGGATTTGGACCTCACTAACAGTGTGGCTTTCTGGGAGGGGAGGAGAGAAGACTGAGCTCAGTGACAGGGTTGGTAATTCAAAGGTCATGTCTCTGGAGTATAAAACCCAATCACTTTAAGACACCGATGCTGTGTAAGAGTACATGGATGTCAATGTTTTGTGTACCCTTATGGACAGTGTCAAGAGGGTGTCAAGCTCTGATTTACACAGGTAAGATGGCAGAAGAGTCTTGAGTCCTTTCAGCACTGTCTTTTAAGCCTCATCTGGCTGGTTCCGATTTGTATACCCCTTTGCTTTTGTATCAATTTGGCTTCAAGACATTGAAGTTTGAAGTAGAATGGTTTTGAGTTTTGTTGACTCATTTTTGGTGATATACTGAACATATAGGAATCATAGGACATCAGAACTTGTAACTTGTCTAAATAAGGTACAATAACAAAAAAAGGGCAAATAAAACAATCTATGGAAGACTTAGGTGAGGTGTGGACCTAACACCAGGCAGTTAGTGTATGAAATCATTGCAAACCTCTATCATTTTTTAAAGGAGAGAATTTAGGTATAGGGAGAGGTCAAATCACTTGCTTGATATAGACAACTCTCGGAAAGTCAGGATTTCAGTTTATCAGGCTCCAATCCAATATCTGGAGTAATCCTGTGCCTTGGTTACTAGGTCAATTGAAACTTATTATGAATATGAATTTGTGGTGTTGATTAGAATGTACATACATACATACGTATATGCACACATTGTATAAAAATAATAATACCAGTTTTTAATCTCAAAGATGGATCACTAATAAATAGCATATTGGGACTCCAATTTGTTTAAGTACTAAAAGTTTTCCACATGGTACTTAGAATTACTCCCTACCACATACTTCCTATCATAATATGTAAGAAATTAATTCAAGTTAGAAATTGCTGAATAGACATTAGCAGAAAGAGAAACCCTAAACACTAAAACACTAACTACTATTAGAGAACACAGCATTTTTGTACATTTGAAGAGTGCTAACTTACTTCTTCTGCAGACATGTGGAATCGTAAAGCATTTGGCAATACACTGCCATATTCCCACCTGAGTGCTCTAATTCCGAAGCAACCGGTCCATACCTAGGACATGAGTGATTAGATGGCAAAAGAATAAAAGGGGTGAGAAGTCATTTTGATGAGAAGACTCAGGACTCACAAAAACCTAAATGAAATATGTAGACTTTAGCTCCTGATAGAAAGATGCTGACAAGACATCTTTGAGACAATGGGAAAAATATGCATAAGAACTGTATAGATTTCTGGGTATAGTGGCGCATGCCTTTAATACCAGTCCTTTGTGGGAGAGGCAGGAGGAACTCAGTGAGTTCAAGGCCAGCCAGGACTACATAATGAGACCCTAATTCAAAAACAAAAGAACCTGACAGATGCCACCAGGCATTGTGTATTTCTCAATGTGACAATATGCAGTGGTTACACAAAGGCCAACAGATCCTTGCTGCTTAGAGATAAAAAGTATTAAGAATTCAGCAGTAAGCAACCATGATACTGCAACTAGTGCAGCATTAAAAAAAAAAAAAAAAACCCACAATTAAGCAAATGTGGCAAAACACTAAGATCTAAGGACGAAGTTCCAGAGGCCAAGTTATGTTGTCCTCTTTTTATAAATACACCAGTATTTCATAATTTAAAAAAAAAAAAAAATGTGTGTGTGGGGGGAGCCCGGTGTGATTTGCACATGGCATAATCCTAGCACTCAGGAGGCAGAAGCGGAGGCAGAAAGATCTCTGAGTTCAAAGTGAGCCTGGTCTACATAGCAAGTTCGAGGCCAGCCATGGGTACATGGTAAGACTTTGTCTCAAAAAAAAAAAAAAAAAAAAAAAAAAAGAAGTACTAAAAAAGGAACAATAGAAGATTGTTCTTCTATTTAGAAGATTCCTTCTAATAGAAGATTCCTTCCTTCCTTTTTGCTACCAACTGAAAAACCGAACTGTTGTAGGAGTTTTATTTTTAGTTATATATAAATTGTTTTGTGCTCTGTTGGGTGAGGGGCTATTTAGGTCTTGGCGCTTTGTATTGTCTGCAGGTGTTGGATTAATGTAGGGGGGGGGGAATGTTTGATTGCTAATGATCTGCACCTGAGGAGTTCTGACTCAATAAAAACGCCTGAGCTCAGATGCTCAGGATTCCACTGTTGAGTACAGTGCTGGCCATGATGGTGGTTCCCTCTGCAGAGTTCTGGCAGAGCTTGCACCTATGAGGATGCCTCTTTGTCATCCTTGGTGAGCCGCTACAGTAACATACAACTACATCAAACTACATAAAAATCCCTCCTAGGTTCCCTGACCCCCGAAGCAAAACTCAAGACACTTACAGGTATGCCATAGTGCAGCGTCGATTTCTTAACAAAGAACAATGCCGAAATTTGATGGTTGGTATCAGATCACCTCGTCCAGCTGACTTCGCTTCATTCCTGATAAGGACATGTAAGGAGCAAGAAACAAATATGTATATTCCAGTGTAGGTAAAAATTTCAAAGCCAGAATGTTTTGCTCATTTACAATTAGTAGCAGTTAACATGAGCAGAGTAGTTACCTCCATGTCAGTGCTTTCATTAGTATATTAAAAAATAAAAAACTGCCAGGTAGTGGTGTGATAAACTCTTTAATACCAGTATTTAGGAGGCAGAGCCAGAGGCAGAAAAATATGAGTTCAAGGCCAGCCTCGTCTACATAATGAGTTCTAGGACTAGGACAGCCAGAGCTACATAACCTAGTGAGACCCTATCTCAAACATACATATATATATATATATATATATAAAAAAACAATAATATAATAATACACATGCAATATATATTATTATATAATATATGATTATATAAATACACACACACAACATTTGTGAAACGACTTGTCTAAGATCATCTATTTGGGATATGTAGTATTTATCACTGAGTATCTAGGCTATTTTGTTTTTTTCAGTGCTGGGATCAAACCCAGGGTCCCACACACATGCCTTAGCACTAAATTACTCCCCTGACCACATAGAGCCGTTTTCCCACAGTCAGGTTAATTCTCCATGTTCTTTACAACTGCTTGCAATGTGCTCTGGATTATGAGAAACCAATACAATACATTTGGACTAGCAGGGCATGGTAGCACCATGTCTATAATCCCAGTACTTGGGAGACAAGGCAGGAAAGAAAGCTTTAAGTAAGACCTAACTACAAAATGAGACCTTTTCTCAAAAGATTAGATAAATTTAATAACAGAATAATGTAGAAAGTACATGTAAAACTTCTCACATTTACACATGATTAATTGACGGATTCACTTCTAGTCACAGGTTATTTTAAAATTCTTACTGCATTTATGTGTACACACAGTTTGATTAGAGAACAGATCATAGGGCAACTTTAGGGAGCTCATCCTCTTTCACCGTGCGGGTCCCAGGCATTGAATTCTGGTCACCGAGCTTAGCAAGCAGCAAGTACCATCCTTCCACACCCTGGGTCATCTCACCAACCCAATTTTATTTTTAAAAATCTTTTTATTTTATTTTATGTGTATGGGTGATTGCACCACATGCATGAGTTCCCACAGAGGCCAGAAGAGGGCGTCAGATCCCCAGGAACTGGAGTTATAGAACATTGTGAGTTGCCATGTGGGTTCTGGGAATCAAACTCAGTTGCTCTCAAGAGCAGCCTGTCTGTACCCTTAGCCACTGCCATCTCTCAGCCCCCTCACAAACAATTTTAACCAGAAACTAGTAACAATGGTAACCTCTCCAGAGATTTTAACAGAGTAAGGGACACATTTCTGGATCATTAAATTTGCGCAGAGTACAAATAGAGGGAGCACAGAAAATTCAGTCTCGTACTAGACCAAGACCTAAGAGGCCAACTCCAAAATTTATCTTTATTCTGTTTATTTTTCATGTAGCTCAGTTCTAGTGGTCAGAATGCCCGTTGTGTCCCCTCCTTCCTGCTTGTTGGATACACACAGCAGCCAAGACCCACCTCAAGACAAAGATGCCCACCCCGCACACTCTCCTCTGAAGTCACCCTCTGTTCCTTGCTGAGTCCCAGCCACGCTGGTCTTTAAGTGCAGTTTCCTGAGTATACACCTCCTTTCTGATCCTTGGCATATGCTATGTCCACTGCCTGAACATTCTCTGCTCACCCTGTTTTAGTGAGTAAAACCCACTTCTCCTTGAAGCCTCAGCTGAAATATCTTCCTTAGAGAAAACTCCCAGTTCCTTAATTTCGGTCATACTTCATACTGTCTCCAAGCATTATTCTCTCCCGTGGGCTTCCTTTAAAGCGTATCTCCCATCATGACACGTTTGTAGTTAATATCTGTCTCCTCAACAGTAAGGGTCATGAATAGAACTAGGTTATGTTATTTACAATGAAAATACCAGAAACATTTATCAGTGCAGATTTATTTGGTGCATGTCTGTTGAACAGATTAATGAACAACTTTGTAGAACTCAGTTCAAGACTTGACATCTGACTCACATTTACCACAGCCTTGCTCAGGTTCGGTTCCTCATTCTGTTGATAAAGATTTTTCTGTTATCTACATGTATTTTGTTCCTATCATTTTGTATGCCTCACAGATCTTATCAATATCTTATTAATTTCTACATCCAAGTAACTAATAAACCTCTCTAGTTAAGATTCTGACTACTGCCAGGTATTAATCCTAGCACTTGAGAGGCAGAGGGAGGTGAGTCTCTGAGTTTGAAGCTATCCTGGTCTACAGAGTGAGTTCCAGGACAGCCAGAGTTACAACAGAGAAACCTTGTCTCAAAAAAAACAAAAACAAAAAAAAAAAAAAAAAAAAAAAAACCCACCAAACATCACTATTATCACAACTTACACATCAGACTGGTTTTGTTCATACAACGCTTTCATCTCCTCCAGAACTTGTCTGAGTCCGTCCTCCTGAAACATATAAACTGATATTGACATACATTCATTGGTTCCCCCTATTAATTTCAACCTGTACTGATTTATCTTTCATTTACATGCCTTACCGAAAAACAATAGACTTCAGGATATTTCCATGGCTACATATGCTGGCAAGGAACATAAAATGGTACAGCCCTGTGGAAATCAGTTCCACAGCTGTTCAAACAGTTAAAAGAAATGGACAGAGTAGTTCCTGAACTCGGGAGGTGAAGCAGGATCAAGAGTTCAAGGTCTTCATGCACTACGTAGACACCCTATCTTAAACAACGAAGGACAGTGGTAGAGCACTTTCTTAGTTTGCATAAGCTGTTTCCTGAGACCAGGAAAGAGTTAAACAGAACTACTATACGACCCAGAAATTCCACTCCTAGGTTTATACCTAATTCTATTCCTAGATATATACATTCTTTTCTTTTCCTTTTTTTTTCCTTGTTATTTTCTCCCTTTTATTCCTTTACTTTTTCTTTCTACCACTGGGCTAAATCTCCAACCACACTCAAAAACTTAACACACAATTTTGCTGACTTTTTTTTTTTTAGGTCTTCATAATTAGTTTTAAGACAGGGTATTGCGAGTACTACATGACCCAGGCTGACCTCAAACTCACATTAAACCTCCTCTCTCTCAACTTACCAATTGCTGGATTTACAGGAATACTCTGAGCTGCAAATATTCTTGGCAGCATTATTCAAAAGAGTCAAAAAACAAAAATATCTCAAAGAACCAACAACGGATGGAGATATGAACCAAATGTGGCATTTCATTCATCGGAGCATCATTTAGCTATAAGAAGGAATGAGTACTGACACATGCTACAACATAGATGGATCCTGAAAACTCAAAGTTAAATCAGAGACACCAGACACAAAAGGACTATAGTTTGCATCTACTTATCTGAAATAACCTCTCAAGGCAGCAAATTCATAGACAGGAAAGCAATTTAGTGAGGCATAGTAGCACATACCTAGAATCAACCCCAGCAATTGGAAGGAGCATCTCAAGTTGAGGCCAGTCTGGACTACAAGAGTGAAACCCTGTCTTAACCAAAATGAGGGCAAGGAAGATGGCTCGGCGTGTAAGGGCACTTGCCTCCAAGCCTGATGACCTGAGTTCAATTTCTAGAACTCACAAAGTAGAAAACAGACTCTCTCAAATTGGCCTCTGACCTTCATACCTGCACTACTGTACACATGCTACCCCCCCAAAAAAAAAAATGTAAGAGGAAAGTGGTTATCAGGAGCTGTGAGAAAAGGGGAGTCTGGCATTACTGCTTAAGGATGACAGAGTTTCTGCTGGAGTAATGAAATACTTTTGGAAATGGTGAGGATTTGAAAACAGTGTGAATGTAATTAGTGGCACTGGAATGTACACTAAGCTAAAATGGGCAACTTTATATATGTATGTATATTTTGCCAATGAAAAAATGGTGGTGGTGGCATACATTTTTAATTTCCAGCGCTCAAGAGGCAGAAGTCTACAGAGCAAGTTCCAGGACAGCCAGAGCTACACAGAGAAACCCTGTCTCAAAACAACAACAACAAAAACAAAATAAAACAAAACAAGTAAAATAAATAGCCATTTAAGAAGTGAAATAGAGCCGGGCAGTGGTGGCACACACCTTTAATCTCAGCACTTGGGAGGTAGAGGCAGGCGGGTCTCTGTGAGTTCTGGGACAGCCAGAGTTACAACAGAGAAACCCAGCCTCAAAATAAATAAATAAATTAATTAATTAATTAATTAAGTGAAATGGGGGCTAGAGATATGTGGTTAAGAGCACTTGTTGCTCTTGTAGAGGACCCAGGTTGAATTCCAAGCACCCACATGACATGACAATGTATAACCATCTGTAACTCCAGTTCTAGGAGAATCATTGCTCTCCTCTGACCTCCATAGGCACCAGGCATGCATGTGGTTGCATATATGTGTGCATGCATGCAAAAATTCATATATACACAATTTTAAAATAAATCTTTAATATAAATAAGAACAATATACATATTGCTCTCTCTCTCTCTATATATATATATATATTATAAAAAACAATAAAATACTACTGGAAATATACACTACAATAAGGATAGTCTCATATACATTATACTGGTAAATGAAGCAGGACACAAAGAGTGCATACTACATGATTCCATATGGCCCTTTAGAGGGCATCAGGCCCTTTATAGAAGTGTCAACTCTTAGCAGACTGAACAAACAAATGTTTAAAAGGCGATAATCTACAATCAAGGCAAACAAATCTGTGGTTTCCAAACGCTGCGGATAGGATGGAGCTTCACCATGACCCCCGGAACTACTGAAGTTACATCAAGATGCTACAAGTTCATCAAGAAGCTGGCTATAAAGATATGTGTGGGTCTGGAGAAATGGCTCAGTGACTAAGAGCCCTTGGTGTTCTTGCAGAGGACCTGGGTTCCCAGCACCCACACCCTGCCAGTTCTAGAGAATACCACCCTCTTCTGTCTTCTATGGGGCACCTGCATGCACTCAGGGGCACTATGGGGCACAAGAAGCACTCAGATGGGGAAACTTTCCAAGACAATGGGTAACATAAATACGAGTCCTTTCTCTTTCTTCCTACAATTTGTTTGGCCCTGTTTCAAACTTTTTGTTTCCAACTTCAGAACCTAGCAAGGTGGAAAGGTAAACCCAGCAACTGACACGCGAGAAGACTCCAGCAAAACTCTGCAGACTCGCCCGGGGCAGGTCCACACAGGCCCCGCCCGAGGCCCCGCCCAGGCCTGCTTGAGGCCTCGCCCCCAGGTCAGAAGTCTGGCCCTAGATACGCCCCTCCCCGGCCGCTGTTCCTCACGTTGAAGGCCGGCAGCTGCCCTTCGGGCGCGCGGTGTAACTCGCGGACAAGCTCCATAGCTTTTTCGCAGAACATGATGGACGCGCCCAGGTCCCGCGGTCCCGTCAACCGTCAGATCAAGCCAAACGGTCGATGGGCTCCTGGCCACGGCACTTCTATCGTTAAGAGTCCCACAGCGCCAGCGATCAGCTTCTGCTCCTCACTTTGGCGCCAAATACGCTCAGCCAATGGAAGTGTGCTGCCGAGTGGGCGGGACCTAAGGCAGCCGAGAAGGGACATTTGACCTCGCTGCGCAGCCGTACTGATAGGCAAGGCATGTTGGTGAAGAGAATTATTTTTCCCCTGGCAAAGTTTGTTGAATCTGAGACCCCCAAGCCGAACCAAACGGCTCTTTTCCATTGTGCAATAAAGTAAAATGCACACTCTTCTCTTCCTTTTTATTCTCTCCATTTGCATTCATTATCTTTAGGTTCGAAGGGGCACCTTTACGTTAAGATGAAGAGTCCAGAAACAGGTTATGACATAGTGTTTTGTTTTAGTTTTGCAGTGCCGGTTTGACATTAAGGAGAAACCACCTTTTATTGGGTACTTTCTGTATGGTAGGAATTATGGTGTATATTTCAATTAATTCTCACAGTTCTCCTTAGGAGTATGCAGAACTGATAAGGAAACCAGTTAACTTATTCCAGGTCCCAGCTCATAAAGTGATTAGAACCTGCTTTCTTTGCATTTTCAGCTCTGGCACCCCTTGAGTTTAAAGCAGTTATTTAAAAATATTTGCAAACTGGAAAACATCACAGATAACAGCAATTCGAAGTTGGCCATGATAGTGTGATTGAATACCTGCAGTCCCAGCACTTCTGAGGAAGAAGAATTCCTTCAGTCTAGGAAGTCTAAAGGAGCCCCATGGGGGAAATCAATAAAAAATACTGTCTTGATTTGCCCTCTATTGCTGTGATTTAAAAAAAAAAAAAAAAGTGAACAAAAACAAATTGGAAAGGGTTAATTTAAATCACTTGGCACATTAACATACACGATTATGGGAAATTTCCTAATCTTACATAATGCAAGATAAAAGCCATACCAGAAAAAACACTCGTTTGTTTAGCTTTTTTCCATTTCTTTTCTCCTTTCTTTCTTTCTTTCCTTCCTTTTCTTTCTTCTCTTTCTTTCTTTCTTTCTGTCTGTCTTTCTTTCTTTCTAGATAGGATCTCACTATGTAGGACTAGGCTGACCTCAAACTCACCTGCCTCTGCCTCCTGGGTGCCAGAACTAAAGGTGTCACCTTGCCTCACTATTTAGTTGATTTTTGAAAAAGCACTATTAATTTCTATAAGGCAATAATGGATATCTATGTTGCTCTTTTGCAAATGTAGATAACAAGACTGTAACTGGAGTATCTGGACAGTGCTGAGAGCAGTGGCTCAGAGAAAGGTGCTGAGACAAACTGTCCTTCAGGTGAGAGCTTTGTTAGTTATTAATACCTCGTACAATATGGTTCTGACCAAACTAAGCAGAATCTCCCTCCAAGGGAGGGGTCCAAAGCCTGAAGGCAGTAGGCATGGAAAGCAGCCCACACTACACACTGGTTGCTTGAAGTCAGTTTACCTCTGTTCCTGGGGCACCTGGGGAAGAGCCAAGATTCTGCTTTTTGTGACTTCAAGGTCACAGTGCTGGCTTGTCCTATTCCTGTAGCTGGAGGGAGGCTGCTGGGAATGTAGCCTGATCTGTGAGACTACAGCTCCTGATCTAACAAGGACATACATTATCTGAAAAATGGGTATGGGAATGCCCCAGTTTAAAAAGGAACCATTTGTCCAGGTGTAGCGGCTCATGCCTGTAGTTCTGCCGTTCCAGAAGCTGAGACAAGAACATTCCAGAGAGTTGCAGGCCAAACTGGGTTAGAGTGTGAAACTCTTCTCAGAAAACAGTAGATAGGTAGATAGTAGATAGATAAGTAAATAGGGATGTCCTTTTATCTCTATTAGGTTATTAGTAGGTTAGTGGTTTGTTTGTTTGTTTTAATGTATATTGGTGTTATGCCTGCATGTATTTCTGTGGGAGGGTGTTGTATCCCCTGGAACAGGAATTACAGACAGTTGTGAGTTGCCATGTGGGTGCTGGGAATTGAACCCGGATCTTCTAGAAGAGCAGCCAGTGCTCTTAACTACCAACCCATCTCTTCAGCCCCAGGTTACTGTTTAAATTAAACACCCAATTATACTGCTGTAGGATTGTGATTCACAGACTGGTAA
Organism: Cricetomys ansorgei; assembly: GCA_026225945.1. NCBI lineage: Eukaryota > Metazoa > Chordata > Mammalia > Rodentia > Nesomyidae > Cricetomys > Cricetomys ansorgei. The sequence continues at coordinate 10,821 of JAMJFZ010003416.1, forward strand.
TTACAACCCTTCTCAGCCATGCATCTTCTCAATTTCAGCCAGGAGGCAAAGTCCTTTAATGACCTTTAGATTCCTTTACTTTTAAAATGGGAACAGTAGTATACTTGTGAGCAGTCTTGATGATTCAGTCTTTCCTTCAGCAAATATTTATGAAGTGTGTACTATGAGCCAAGCATTGGTCCGGATACTGGAGATAATGCAGTAAACAAGGTTCTTTCTTGGAGCCTATCTTGCAGAGTGGAAAACATCAATACAGATAAAGATATATCAATTTCAAGTATTTTGGTGATAAGCACTAACAACAATAAACCAAGGAAGGTGGACACACCAAAGATGAGAGGGTCTGGGGGTTTTGTGTTAGTGTTCACCAAATATAACCTTCAGAGGGAGGGTAGCTCTGAAGATAAGGGCCTTAGGGACGAGGCTGGTGCCTAAAACCAAAGAGTGTGGCTGGAGCTCTGACAGGTAGGCTACTATACAGCCTTTTGCATATAACCTTTTAATTTTGAGAGAGGTGGGAAACTGTTTTCCGTAAATGACAGAATTAGACCTAGTTTAAAAAAAAAAGAAATCCCCTGTGGCACATGAGTTAGAGGAAGTAAAGCAAAAGTGAAGGCAAGAGACCACTTAAGAGTTTTAAAATAATCCAAGTTAGGAATGGTGTCTGCTTGTTCCAGGGTGGGGGAACGGTAGAGAAGATGAGAAATGGTTAGATACTGGATTCTGAATAGAGGACTGACACAACACTGAATGACATGTGTGGTGTGGCTTCAGAAAGGAAAGAAAAAAAAAAATCAAGGATGAGCCTAGAGTCTTGACACCAAGAAGGGCAAGGATGAAGGAGTTCCCATTTGGCAGGAGGGGAAGGCTATAGATGGAGAGAAGGTAGAAGAGGAGCTGGGTGCCTGTTAGAAGTCAGCAAGGAGCAGACCTTTGGATAAAGAGCCTTAGTTCCAGGAAGGGTGTCGTGACTCAGAGATACAATGAGGGCTTATCTCCAGCGTGAAAGTATATTTAAATCCTTGGAGATCAGGAGATGACGATCATATGGACAAAGTCTAGTCTCCCCACAACCCCCCCCTCCAGTTCCGTCTATCCTCCCCCCCTTCTTTTTGTTCCAGGTAATGGAACTCTGAGCCTCAGGTATACTAAGGAAGTGCTACCACTGAGCTACATCCAGCCTTTTTTTATTTCTGTTATTTTGAGGCATGGTCCACTAAACTGCCTGGATTGGTCTCCAACCTGTAATCCTCCTGCTGTTAGCCTCGGTAATAACTTCAGGCATGTCTTATCAGGTCTATCTGCTTTTTTTCCATAAAGATTTTATTACTGATAGGTCAAAATTATTTTTTAAGCATTATATGCTTTTGGAACCTTCAAACCTCTAGTACTGTTTCTGTTTTGTTTTTAAGGTCGTAGACATTCACAGGGTATGATATAGCAATATCAAAGAATATCAATATCAAGTCAAAGAAATTCTTGGGCCACTTGAAAATGTCATTATAAAGCCAACAACATAACCCATTTACATTTCTAATTTCCTACTTAATCTTTATCAGTTACCAACAGTTTTCAAACCTATTGACATACATGCTGAAATTACAAAATTAACTTTGGAATAAGCATGGAACTATATCTTTTGGTTGTAGATCATTAATAAAATTAATCCTACCATATCAATCAAAGCAAAAACTATAAAAAGCTACATATATGAAAGTGTCCTTTAATATCTCCTTTCCTTTTTTTCTAGGTGGATTGAATTATTAATTTCGGGTGTCACAAGTGCAAATTAATCTTTGAAAAAGATTTCCAGGCCTCCACCAGTTCTAATCATTTTTGTGAAGATCCAAATTTTAATAAGATATTTCAAAGCATGTAGGCAGTTCATTTTCTTACATTCAGCCAAAGAACAGAAAATAAATACAAACTTTTAAATGGCACATTCGTTTTCTTTCTTTTTTTAAGGTAAAGCTTTTTGTTGAAGATAACAAACCTTGAGAACATTTGGGAATTCTTGCATATTTAGGGGAGACAAAGGCCCTAGAGAGGGAGTGAGGGAGCCCTGCTAGAGGAACTAGAGCTCTGAAGGACCCCCTTCTGGCTGTCCCGCTCCCTGGGCCTCACCATTCAGCCCACTGAGGTGAGGCATGCCTGAGTTCGACTGCGGACGACACCCGGCACCTAGAACAACTCAGCCTAAGAACCCAAACCGACCGACCTTAACCCGCGGCGTAAACGCCGCAAGACACCAGATTAGCCCTGCCCTGCCAATTAGCCCTGCCCGCAGCTTCAGCTTTTTCCGCCCTTCTCCAAGATGGCGGCTGTTGGCGCTGGGGATGCTGGGCGCACTGCCCGCGGAACCAAAGGGAGGGGATGGGGGGCGTGTTTGGGGCGGGGCTGTCGGGAGCCGTGTTTTGATTGGTCAGGGTGGCCGACCGGCCCCCGGCGCTGGTCCAGAGCGGGCGCCGCGGCCTGGGGCTGGGATGTGACGAGCAGTGGACTCCGGGCTCCCGGCGGTGACTGCTGTGAGCGGCGGCGACTGCAGCGAGGGCGGCGCAGGCAGGAGGGCGAAGCCAGGGTGACTAGGACTGCCGGCCGACAGGGCCGCGGGATGAGGAAGCGGACTGAGCCCGTCACCTTGGAGCATGAGCGCTGCGCCGCCTCAGACTCGTCCTCCTCCGGCTCGTCCGCCGCGGCGCTGGACGCCGACTGCCGCTTGAAGCAGAACCTGCGCCTGGCGGGCAAGGGGCCGGCAGAGCCGCGCTGCTCAGCTGGCGCGGGCATGAAGCGGGCGCTGGGCAGGTGAGACGCGGCGCGGGTACGCGCGGGCCCCTCGCCTGGCGGGCAGGTAGTCTCAGGCCCTCTCCTTCAGTGATCTGCTGCGGGAGCATCACACCGTCCCATCCTCCCGGCGTCCTCTTCGACCCTTCAGACTGCCTCCCCTCATCTGGCCCTCTGGGACCATCCAACCCTGTTCTTTCCCCCAAACACCTGCCTCCTGAGCGCTCCTTCTCCCCTCGATTCCCTGGCGCCCACCCCCACCCACCCTACGGACTTCTCACTAACCCACCCGGAATCCTGGCATCCAGACCCTTATCAGGTTAGCTCTCAGGGATACTTAGCGACAGGGTCAGTGGTAGTCAGGGGTCCAGTAGTCCTGACTGGTCCTGGAAGAGTCTCCTGAAGAGTTAGAAAGGCCGCACGTTAAGAAGAGGGGCACGGAGGGTGGACCGCAGCCCCTGCAAGTACTGCTAACCACTTCACCTGCTTTACCTTGACCTCAAACGGAGCACAGTAGCAGCGCTCCTCTGTCTGGAAATTTTACAGATGCTTGGTCCTTTCTTCGGTAGTTCATCCCAGGTAACTATTTCAGAGCAGCATTCGCCTACCCTCTTGCGAGAGTTAAGCCCTTTTAGTTTAAGAGTAAGGATGCATTCATTCTCAGCTGTTGGAAGGAACCGGTCGGTAGTTGGCTGTGCAGGTGGCTCCAGGCACTTGGAATCTGTGCAGGAATTGGTCATTGAGAATCGCTTTGTAAGGTTCCTCAGTCCTCTGGGGTTGGTCTGTTCGTTAGTTTTGCATCCTCTCCTTGAAATGGAGAAAAGTGCAATTATGTAAAGCTGTTTTCAAAATTGAAACAGCTTATTTCATAGGGATAGGTTTCAACCGTTCCCTCTATGTTGGTTTCTTAATCTGACAATTTGTAGATTATTATCGTTCTTTGCAGTTTCAAAATCTTGCTAGTTTATGATCAGCTAAGTTAGTTGCAATATTCCCAAGACAGAACTTGCAGTAGTTATTTCTTTTTCTATCAATTGAATGTTCCTTACATTTACCCAAATTGAAAGAAAATTAGACCTTAAAGTTCTGTACTTAAAAAGATCATGAACTTAAACTATAGAAATCTCTAAGTCAGTGGTTCTCAATCTTGCAGAAGGGCCAGAACTGGATGTTTTTGTTTTGTATGTGAGTAAAATTAACTAGCAAGGGGTGGGTGAGATTGCCTAACTGGTGAAGTCTAATGACCTGAGGTCCATCTTTGAAACTCACTTGGTGGAAGGAGAGAACCATTGTCTCCCAAAAGTTGGAGCCTCTGACCTCCATGCAATTCACCTCATATACATGCACACAAAATAAACATATTACATGTAGTTAAAAGTTAATTAGCAGGTGATTAATCTTTTGTAAAACTGATGTACTCTCTTTACTTTCTCTTAAAAGTTTACCTACATTAAAAACCCTTGATAGCTCCTTGATGATTTTTATTTATATGGTTTGCGTATAACTTAGACAACTTAGAAATTCTTCCTTTGAAAAAAATCAAATTGCTATGCACAATAATGTTTGTGGGGCAGGAATACTTCCCTGACACCTTCCTTGTATTAAAAGGACCTGATTAATGTTGAGGGACAAAGGGAAGCATTCAAGTGGTGCCCACATCCTCTGAATGAACAGAGGCTTTAGAGGAATAAAGCATAACAGAGAGAAGAAAGTCCAGACTGGAGAATTACTCCTTTTCAAGACGTCGTGGTGCTTCACTCAAGCCAGCCCAGCCCTGTTTACACTGTGATTGTTACGATTGCATGCATGCTTGTTGAGTTGCTTTACCTGTCTCCTCCCGGCAAGAATGGAAGTGCAATGAGAGCAGGTTGCTTTCTCCACCTCTGTATTCCAACACCTGCCAAACGATAGGTGGCAAAAATCCCTGTTGAGTGAATGTGTATCTGTGGAGTAAATTCCTAGAAGTGGAATTGCTGGGCCTACGGGTGTGTTTATAACTGACAGGTAAAGTATGCACTGAAGAATTAATACTGAGTGGACAGCCGTCAGTGTAAGTTGTCTGCCCTTAAGACTGTTTATAATCACCACATTTTGACCTTGCTTGTTTCTTTAACTCCTTTCTTTGGATACTTCAGACACACAAAAAAGTGGGGAAAACAATCTTATGGTCCTCTGTGTGTCCAGCACACACTTTCAAGCTTTCGTTGTTTAGCAGTCTGGAATCATCCCTCTTCATTTTTTTTTTTTGGTTTTGTTTTTTGCAACATTGGAGACTAGACTATTTTTAAGCAAATTTTATTTATAAGTACTTTAGGATACCCTGAACAACAACAACAACAACAAAAATGATTTGAAACAATGTAGTAATGGTAGTACCATGTATCAGCTATGTATAATATTCAGTCTGCAAACACATTTACTAACTTCTCAGAAATGTAGTGTGAGACGTTTTTGAAGGAGTTTTTGTGATCTTGGTTTCTTTTAAAACAGAATTTTTTTGGAATGTGTTTTTGTGCCCATCCCAGGTGTAATGGATAAGAGTGAGTTTGATTAAGATTATTTGTTACTGGTGGTAGGATTTGTTTACATGCTGCTATGAAAGACATAATTAATGTTTTTGCCATATGCAGCTTAGATTTTTGGGAACTTTGCTCAGAGTATGTATATATTGGTTGAGGCCTGGAGAGCCGGGGAGGGAATTAAGTTCAGGGATATTGCGTTGAGACGTTAGTCCAGCTGATTAACAGCTCCTGCTCTCCCAAATTCAGGCTGACAACAAGAGCAGTGAATATTTCTTTCTTTTTTCCTATCTTTTTTTTTTTTTTTTTTCCTGAGCTAGAGGGTAAACAAGTGTGATTGCAAACCTGCTACAAAATATCTTACTGATTACTTTATCTTTAAATCGTTTTTCTTTGCTCCCTACCTATATACTTCCTTTAGAAAAATTCTACACATTCTTTTTAAACTTTTTATTTATTATTTTGTGTGTGTATGGTGTGTGTGTGGAAGTACATGTGCCATGTAGAAGTCAGAGGACAATTCTGTGGAATATAGCTTTTCCTTCTACCTTTATGTGGGTTCTGCAGTTGAACTCAGTTCTCCAGGCTCAAATAATAACTACCATTACAGGGTGAGAAATCCTGCTAGCCTCTACCATACATTTTATCCTAATTAATTTTTTTGGTGTTGTTGAAAATAGGATCCTTTATCATAGCATGTATTTTTATTTTATTAGCTCATAACCAGTAACTTATTATTTTTCGTAGATAAGAATTTTGTCCCTTGTCTTTTTTTTTTTTTTTTTTTGGTTTTTCAAGACAGGGTTTCTCTGTCTTAACTCTTGCTGTCCTGGAACTCCCTCTTTAGACCAGGCTGGCCTCAAACTTAGAGAGATCCTTCTGTGAGATCCTTCCAATCTTTCTCTTTTGAGATGGCCCCTGAGCCCTGGGGACATGTGTATTATACAGGTCTTATTTGTGAATGAGCACTCCACTGATGCTTATTTTAAAGGGATTAAAGTGTCCACTACCGCCCAGCTTATGACTTCTTCAATTAAAAGTGGCTGAATGGGGAGAGCAGCAAGATGGGTCAGTGGGTAAAGGTGCTTGTTGTACCAGTCTGGTGACCTGGATTCGATCCTTGAAACCCATCTATAGGCAGAAAGAGAGAACTTTTCAAAGTAGTCCTCTGACTTTTACATGTGTACCATAGCAAGCACGCCCCATACAACCACACGTGTTTGCGAGTGCATCATACACACACATACACACATCTTTAATAATTAAAAAAAATTGATGGGCGGTGGTGGCACATACCTTTAATCACAGCATTAAGGAGGCAGAGGCAGGAGGATCTTTCTGAGTTCGAGGCTAGCTTGGTCTACAGAGTGAGTTCCAGGGCAGCCAGGGGCTACCCAAAGAAACTGTCTCAAAAAACAAACAAGCAAATAAATTAAGAAAAGGAGTCATGGAAGATAGTTTACCAGGTCTGTGCTCACAAAGGTGGAATGCAGTTCTAGATTCCTGCTGTTCTTCCCAAGAAAATCAAATAAAGCATGCAGGAAGAATGTTTAATGACACAATTGTGACAAGCTTCAGGTCAGTGCTGTTTGTCTACAGTTGGTACCACAAAACTTAGGTTTCATTAGGTTTTTGCTTTGCAAAGGGCTGTCGGCATAGCAAGTCACTTGTCTCATCCTGTGTTGTGGGTGAGCATGCAGATTTTCAGGACAGAGGGACCGCCCAGCACAGGAAAGATGATAGCCAGAGTGCCTGGACTAAAATGTCCATTATCTAGAGGACCTGCCATTTGGGTTTAGTCTCCCTTGTAGTCAATTCCACATTTTATGAGATGCTGCATAGTAACCTGAGTCTCAAGTGAGTCTTTCAAAATCTGTGGCTTGGCATGAGCTACTTAACTTTCTGAGTCTGTAATGTGGAGATAAGAATGTCTCCCAGTTGGATTATGACAGTGAGGCCCAGGTGTGTGGAAAATTCCCGGCACCTGGTGAGCATCAGCCAGTAGCATCTTCTGGTGAAACCATCCCTATTCTTGTTAACAATGTCTTAAGCTAAAGGAATTAAGAAGATGTTAGCATGTGACAAGAATTTATTCCTCCTTCCCATCCCTGACCCCAGATTATAATCTAGCACTTCATAGTTGTACATTTAATATGTCCTAGTTGGTAAACATATCCTTTTTATTACTTATATTTATTTGTGTGTGTATGGTGGGGCAGCACTCACATGCTGTGGTGCACATGTGGAGGCCAAAGGATAATTGGCAGGAATCAGTTCTTTCCTTTTACTGTATGGGTCCCAGGGATCAAACTCAGGTCCTCAAGCTTGGCTGCAAGTGTCTTTACCCATTGAGCCATCTAGTCATCCCTGTATCTGTTGACATTAGAACATTTCTAACTGTGCTGTTGGTTTATTCAACACTTCTTTAAGCTGTCTCCCCAACCCAACCCCACGCCCTGTGTGTGTGTGTGTGTGTGTGTGTGTGTGTGTGTGTGTGTGTGTGTGTAGCTTAGCATGTATGTATGCATTTTGTAGGAGGCAATTTCTACTGTGCGGTTCCGGTGATTGAATTCTGGGCATCAAGCTTAGCAGTAAGTGCCCTTACCTGGTGAGCCATCCTGCCAGCCCTGAGCCATTGTTTTAACGGTTGAATATCTGTTAGGTATGATAACACTTGCAAAGCTGCAACAGTAATCATGAGCTTAACCTTCCTGTAGGAGAGACAGGAGATGAAAAAAAATATGTCAGGTGCTTTGGGTACTAAGGAGAGCTGGCCAGTAAGAGGCCAGCTGTGGACAAACGACTGTCTTCTAAATGAGAAGAAAGAAGCCTTTTTGACAATGAGACAATTGAATGGAAGCTTATGGTTACTTTAGAACAGTATGGCACAATAGGCTCTGTATATATGTCTAGTTCACTCTCTCTCTTTCTCTCTCTGTGTCTCTGTGTGTGTGTATACATATATACATACATACATATATACACATACAAGAACAAACTGAAGATGGTGAGGTTAGGGGTGTTGTCATCAGGTGAGAGAGGCATTGTGGGGCTTGAGCTGGGGAAGTAGCCTTGGAGATAGAAAAAAAATGTGGAATTTTGACCATACCTGGAAGGAAGCATTATCAGGATTTACTGATTGCTTGAATGGAAGAATATGGGAGGAAAAAAAAAAAAGGAGTCTTTTTTTTTTTTTTTTTTTTTTTTTTTTTTTGAGTAACTGAAAGAACAGAACTGCCATGTGCTATAAGGGAACTGTCTTGTTGGTTTGCTGCTGCTATAACAATACCACAAACTGGGCAATTTAAAAACAAGAAAAGTTTTAAAATGTACAATTGTGGAGTATGGAAAGTCCAGGATCAAAGGGTTGCATTTGAGGAGGGCCTTGGTGCTACAACTTCACATAGCAGAAGGTATCACATGGAGAAAGAACATGCTTGAGAAAATGGAACAAGGACAGGCGAATACTTGAACACAGAGGAGAGACAGTTTGCTCTTCTAACAAAGCTACTCTCGTGATTTCTGACCCACTCCTGGATGTGACAGCCTTAATCCAGTCTTACCTCCTCTTAAGCATTCCACCATCTCAGTACTGTCCTATTGGCAATTAAGTTTCAACATGCACTGGGTATGGCAATGCATGCCTGTAGTCTTAGCTTATTGGGATACTAAGGAGAAAAGGAAGAATCACCTGAGCCCAGATGTTTTGGGTCACCCCCCTTTTTTTTGTCATTGTGTATTTTGGAGGAGTTCAAACCATAGCATGCTATTATAATAGTCTCACAGCTCTGAAAAAATTCACAGTACAGCATCAACTCAAATGTCCCAAATTGAGAGTCTCATCTGAATCATATATGGGTGACATTTGGAGCACAGTTCATCCTGAGGCCTATTTTCTCCTGCTGTGAGCCTTAACTTCCAAAATACAGTGGTGGGGCAGATACTCCAAAAGGAATCGGTAGGCAAGAAGAAAGAAGTAGCTGGTCCCTAATAAGTCCAAAACCCATCAGAGGAAAATGGCATTGGTCTAAAAGCTAAAGAATGGTGTTCTTTGGGTGCTGTGGGACAGTGGCATTGTGTTCATGGGTGCTTGGGTCTTTACGGTCTCCAGCACTCCTGCTTCTGCAGCTTTGTTGGGCTTACCAGCAGTCATGGACTGGAATCCTTTACCTCAGTCCTCCCACAGTTGGAGTCTCACTGGTAGCTCTACAGTTCTGGGATCTTGCAGGTGCCCCCACCTTACAGCGTTGCTAAGCATTGTCCTAGTGGGATTTCTGTGGTGGCTCTGCCTCATGGCATCTCTGTCTAGCCTCCTCAGCTGTTGACAGCCTTCTTGAAAATCAAGGTATCTGGAGCCATGTCCTCTAGCTTTTGCATTCTGCCTGTCATAATGCTCCATAGCATGGACACAAGTGAGCCAAAGTCTTTGGGACTCTATAAGCAAGGGTGACCTTTGCTCTATTTCCAGTATTGTCTGTCATTTGTGTCTGAGATCTCACAAGGATGGCCTTTACTCTGATTTCCAGATTCGTTCCACATTTTGAGATCTCACAAGGATGACTTTTACTCTGATTTCCAATATAGTTCCTCATTTCTGTCTGCCCTAGTTAGCTTTAACAGTCATCTTGAGTTGATTGTTAAACCTAGAGTCATCTGAGAAGAGAGTCTTAAATGAAGGGATTTCCCAGGTCAGATTGTCCTGATTGTTAATGGGTGTAGGAAGCCCCAATCTGCTGTAGGTGGCACCATTTCCTGGGCAGGTGGTCTTATGCTGTATAAGAAAGCTAGCTAAGCCTGAAGCTACAAGTGAGCCAGCAAGCTGTGTTCTTCCATGGTTTCTCATTCAAGTTCCTGCTTGAGTTCCTGCCTTGACTTCTCTCTGTGATGGACTGTAACTCATAAGCCTAAATAAACTCTATCTTCCCCCAGGTTGCTTTTGGCTAGAGTGTTTAGGAAGTGCTAGCAGCAGAAAGGAAACTGAATACTGTCTGAGACTTGAAAAACACTCCAGCAAAAATGATGAATTCTTGACTTTCCTGATGCTCTTTTTCTGAGCCCTCATCAAAATCATCCCTAATGCTTTGTTCATGAAAATATAGGCTTTTCTTTCTCCAGATTAGTCCAACTTTAACCCATTGCCAAGTCCTAACCTTCTTCCATGTTTTCCTTTGTGTGTATGCAGGCTAGGGGAGGGCCTTGAGTGCCTCCTCTGTCATCCTCCACCTTACTCCTTTGAGGCAGTTTCTCCCTGAACCCAAAGCTTTTGTTTTTCAGCTGAGAACCGGTAAGCCCTAGCAATCCTCCAGTGTCTGCCCCATTCAGTTCTGGGGTTCCAGACACCACAAGGGTCACATCCAGCTTGTTAGGTGCACTCACATAGAATGCTAGATTACAGGCTCAGGTCATCATGCTTGCAGATAAGCACCCCTAAACCACTGTGCCATCTCTCAACCTCTTAGTCTGTTTTTACAGCTATAACAGAAGACCACAGACTGGGAAGATTACAAACAACAGGAGTTTATTTGGCCCACAGTTGTAGAATCTGAGAATTTTAAGATCTAAGACCATATCTGGTAAGGCCTTCATGTTCATAGCGTGGTAGAAGGCATCACATGGAGAGAGAGAACTCAGGAAGTGAAGTAACTTCCAGCAAGAAATCACACACCAGAGCCTCTTCACTTTTCTTACAAAGATACTTCCTTGATCATTAAGCCACTCATGCAATCCTTTTGTCAAGATTTGAAGATAGAGGCCTGGGGATATGGTCCACTGGTAGGGCACTTGACTTAACATGCTCAAGGCCCTGGGTTTGATACTCAGTACTGTAAAAAGAAAAAGAGAGGAACTGCCAGTGGAGGAATAAAAGCAGATCCAGGAGTGTTTGATTTTTCTGTTGTTGTTGTTGTTTTTTGAGACAGGGTTTCTCTGTGTAGCCCTGGCTATACTGGAACTCACTCATTCTGTAGACCAGGCTGGCCTTGAACTCAGAGATCTGCCTGCCTCTGCTTCCTTAGTGCTAGGAGTAAAGGCGCGCACCACTGCCACCTAGAGTTGTTTTGATCTTGTCTTAGTTCTTGAAACTGGAAAGAAGTGGTCTTGCGCTTTAAAGTAAAGAAAAAAAATTGTTAAATTGTCTTCAGTTGTTATCAGACTAATGGAATTTCCACACAAGATTTGGATATAACTGACTCATATATTGGAAAGAAAGGTAAGAATATAAGGTTGATGTCGGTTATTTTGATGCAATAAAAGAGGACCCTAGAAAAGATCAAGCTGTTGATTTTCCATTGCTTTTAATAATGTGTGCAGCAGATACACTGTACCCTTTCATCCTTGACCTGTGCCACTCTCTGTCCTGGAATATCCACATAGCTCTGCCTGAAAGTAGCATCAGTGTCAGGCACCTACGGGTTATTGTGTTCATCAGTTACTGTGCTTTGTCAGGTACTGTGCAAGCAACTGGTGATGTATGGAGAGGATACTTTTCCCTAGGGAATCTGTTGCTTTTTGACTTTTATGGGTGGCAGCCATCAGCTCTTACACTCAAATGTTTTGATCAGTGCCTATGGCCTAGAGAGAATACAAGAGTGACTGGAAACAGACCGTCTGCTCTCATGTTCCTCTTTTTCTTTGAGTCTTGCTGTATATACCATGCTGATCTTAAACTTGCCTTCCTTCTCAACTTCCTGAGGAACAGGATTGCAGCAGACATTCACTCACTACCATCCTTGATTTCCTGATTCTTTCTTCCTTTTTTTCTTTTTTGAAACAGGATCTTATGTAGCCAAGGAGGACTTTAAATTCCCAATCTTCCTAACTTTACCTCCCAAGTTCTGGGATTATAGGTATGCACCACCATGTTCAGTTATTTCATCCTTAAAGACCTGATTTATGCACTGATTTATGTTAAAAGCACTTCATCTTTTGGCCTCTCACTTCATTCAAGTGATATAATGCAAAGAGCATCACTGACCAGCTGAGCAGTCTAGAAATAGAAGAGAAAGTCTCACAGTTCAGGGACACACAGCACTCTGACAGCAGGTCCATTCTTTAGAAGCAGAAATCCAAAATATTCATTCTCCTCAGATTCTCTGGGCTGTTTATATGCAGAGATTAAAACAAAACAAAACAAAACAATCAACAGTGTGGGTTGTGCCTTGGGCTCCCAGTTGCACAACTGGAATTTCAGGTAGGAAAAGCAGAATAATTGCAAGAAGAGTGTGTGTATGTGAATATTCTTGGGGTTTTCTGGTTTAGTTTTCTAGGCTATGCTATTTTATTCTCTCACTTCCTTTATAGCTAACATGAAACAAATTACACTCAGGTTCTGGTGAAGAAAAGCATCTTACCATTTTGTTAAAATGAATAGAGTGGATTGGGGTGTGAAGTGCTTGGTTGAAACATTTCCTTCTTAATTTGGAGGACTGCTGGCACTAAATGTTCTTTCCCTATAGTTAGGGATGCTAATACAGATTCTTGCATGATATCAAGACTTCCCATTTGGTAGGGAGATAAAAGAGAAAATTTTCCAATATATTTTGGATATGGAATCCCTGTTCTTCCTAGAAACATTTTTAGTTTAAAGTGTTTTATGTATATGCATTCGCGTGAATGCATGCCTTCCACCACTCTTGTGCCTGGTTCTGAAGAGGCCAAAAGAGGGCACTGAATCCTCTGGAAGTTGAGTTATAGATGACTGTGAGCCATCATGTGGATTCTGGGTCCTCTGGAAGAGCATCCAGTGCTCTTAATTGCTGAGCTATCTCTCTAGCCCTGAAACATTTCTTTAGGTCCTAAAAATCCTTGATGTGTTAGTAGGAATGAGGAAATACATCTAAAAATTTCGTTTTCTAACTGGAGTTAGAAGTCATTTAATCAGCTCCTTGGCCTCATAGCCAAAAACCGTATTTGTTGCCAGGGGAAAAAGCCAGCCACTGGAGGGACCAGTTGTTTGGGCCAAAGACTTTTTTGGAAAGCTAATGTGCTGGCTAGTTTTGTTTAACTTGACATAAGCTAGAGTTACCTGAAAGGAGGGGACCTCAATTGATAAAATGCCTCCATAAAATCTAACTATGCAGTAATTTCTTAATTAGTGATTGATGGGAGGGGGGCAACCCATTGTGGGTGGTTCCATCCTTGGGCTGGTGGTCCTGGGTTCTCTAAGAAACCAGGCTGAGCAAGCCATGAAGAGCAAGCAGCACCCTTCCATGGCCTCTGCATCAGCTCCTGCCTCCAGGTTCCTGCTCCGTTTGAGTTTCTGCCCTGACTCCTTCAATGATGAAGTACAGTGTGGAAGTGTAAACCAAATAAACCTATTTCGTCAAAACTTACTTTTGGTCATGGTTTCATCACGACAGGATCCCCAACGAGGACAGCTAGCATGGAGCCTGTGGCCAACGAAGGCCACCTTGCTGGGGCGCTATGGGTGCAAGGCTTGCAAAGGGAGTCAGGAAGATAGGCTGGCACGAGGGTGTTTAGAAATGTTGGGAGGTGTGCTTTTCTGACACCAGGCAAGGCTGCTCACTCTGAGTCACTGGGGGTTCTGGGCTCTGTGAATCTAAAGAAAAGTTTCTGACTACAAAGTTCTAGGATTCATGTCTTTTTAGCTTTTCTCTGAATTGGTTCCATTGTAGTTACAAAAGGGTCATTTACCTTCTCAGAAGATAACTAAGCAACTTTCTGTGGAGGATGGTGTGGGGGGTAGGAGGGTGGGTGGTGTCTGTGGAAGGCAACTTCCTCAGCAAGATAGTAAAATGCAACTTTTCATTGTTCAGTCGGAGGCATCATCTACAGCAAAGCCGTGTGTGGGGGTGTGGGGTGTGGGGTGTGTGTGATGACTTCAATGGAGTGTAGAGGCCAGAGGAAGACATTGAGTGTCCAACCCTACCTACTTTATTCCCTTAGAATGGGATTTGTCAGTGAATCTGGAGCTCACTGATGGTTTGTTGGTTTATCCCTAACTAAGACTGGCTAGCCTGTGGGCTCCAGAACCCTGTCTATACTTTGGGGCCACACCCAGCTTTTGTGTGGGTGCTGGACATACGAATTTAGGTCCTAGTGTTTGCAGAGCTAAGGCTCTTACCCGCTGAAGCATCTCCCCAGCTTGCCAACAGCTTTTAAGTTAACTAGAGGGTTTGCTCTGCCACAACCTTGGGCAAATTGTTTGCCTCTCTATGCCTTGGTTTCTCCACTTGTCAGTTGGAAACAGTCAAACTGGTGTCTCCCTCATAAGATTCAGTCCGTCAGTGCTTAGGAATGTGCCCAGGATATTAGTGCTTAAGAAATGTTTATTATCAAAAGGTTATTTAGCAAGTGTTCCACCAAATTTCAACCATGTGCTGAGAGGAGACCCCTAGGACCTGCACGCTGTGAGGCAAGTGTTGAGAAAATCTCCTAGGACCCAGTTTATTTTTCTCCCTCAACCTTTAAGGTCACTTGACTAAAACAAAACTAAACAAACTACTCAGAACTGCAAAACGTTTAGAATGCTTAGGTCATTTAGGGAAAAGGTTCTGTTACCATTTTTCTTATTTTATGTTGGGCTTTAGAAATTAACTCCTTGGTCTTGAGGCTCTCTTTTTTTTTTTTTTTTAAGGTTAAAAAGAATTTTTTTATGTGTGTGGGTGTTTTGCCTGCATGTGTGTCTGTGGACGTCCTGAATTCAATGTTTGGGGAAGCCGGAAGAGGGGATCAGCTCCCCAGAGTTGTAGACAGTTGTGAGCTGCCATGTGGGTGCTGGGAATTGAACCCGAGTCTTCCAGAAGAGCAGTCAACGCTCTTGACTTCTATGCCATCTCTCCACTCTTGGGGCTTTTCTTCTTCTTTTAAAAAATATTTTTTAAAGATAATAATGACATCTCTTTTGGTTTGGTTTTGTTTTTTGAGACAGGGATTCTCTGTTGTAACTCTGGCTGTCCTGGAACTCACTCTGTAGACCAGGCTGGCTTTGAACTCACAGAGATTTGCCTGCCCCTGCCTCCTGATTTCTGAATTAAAGGCATGTGCCGCCACCACCCTGCATAATGGCATCATTTATCCCTCTCTTTTGTTCCCTCCAAGCCTTCCCATGCACCTCCCACCTGGAGCTCTTCCAAATCATGGCCTCTTTTGCTCTACTTATTTGTGTGTGTGTGTGTATGCTCTTGAGATCCCTTTCTCTGTTCTGAAGAGTGAGTGGCTTCTCACCTTGTGAAATCCAGTCCCCACCTCTTTCCTGGGTCACCCCTTGCTGCTGCTGAGCCCCCAGGTGAGAGTTAATTTCAGACACTTGGCTTTCAATTTGGAACTTCCATCTGGTCCTGAAAGCAGTTTTTTTCTCTCCAGCGTCTCTAGTCTACATGCTCACATGCAGAGCCTTTTCCTCCATGTCCCTGGTGGCCACAGTGGCAGACATCTGAGGAAAGCTACCTGGTCCCAACCCCTTGATCTGCTGGGGGCGGGGGGTGTTCCTCTGGGTGTGTTTTTCTTGAGAGGTTTTTTTTTTGACTTTGCATTTCTGTGACGGATTTTGAATTGTATTTGGTTTGTAAAGTGAATACAGATGTTGTGGGTTCACTTCGAATCTCTTGAACACTTTTTTACTTTCATTAGAATTGAAAACTGCCTACTGTGCAGCACCTCACACTTTCCATTTTTATTCTTAGCTGAGTGTTGGGAGCTGCTCCAAACATGCATCATGTAGGGCCTCCTAAAGACTGAGGGAAATTTTATTCGTGGGATATGTCTTTCTCGTTAAAGGTCTCAACATTTTAGTATTCTCTCATTTCCAGTTGTGTTCATGTGTTAGTCTGTTTTTAGTTAATATAAGAGAAGGCTTAAAGCTGGATATTAAAAAAAAATAGAAGTTTGTCTAGCTCAAAGTATAAGTCCAAAATCAAGTGACTTTAACACTTAAGCCTCTGTTGAGGGCCTCCTGGTGATGACATCACAATAGCAGGAGCCAGGGCAGAAGAGATCACATAAGACGGAAAGAGGAGACTTCAAGAACCAGCCTTTGTCCCTTAGACGTTTCCTCTTTCAGGACCCCGCTGGGTCTCACCAGAGTTATATTAGTGTTTTTTGAGGGCATACCCCAGTGAACTGATGTCCTTGCAGTAGGCCCAGCCTTTGAGTTCTGCCACATGCCAACACTGCCCACTTCATACAAAACTTCCAGTGTATGACCTGCTGAGGGGCACATATAAACACAGTCAAAGGACAGTAGTCCCAAACTTTTGATTTGATTTTTTTACTTACTAAAACTGTTTAATCTATCCCCTACCTCCCTTCCTCACCCTTTAAGCTTTTTAAAATTTAACTTTTTGGTTAAGTTTTTATTAAAAATTTAATGTTTTGCCTGCATGTGTGTATGTACACCACCAGGTTAGCTGTAGGACCGCAAGGGTTTAGGATGCCACGCGGTACACAGTGGGTGCTCAGGAAGTGCCTGTTGTGAGAATGAACGCTTTGTACCTTGCTTCATCCAGCCCTTTTTAAAGTTTGAGATACGATCTGGCTGTTTTTTGCTCAGGTTGGATTCAAACTCCTGAGCTCCAATGATTCCCCGGCATCCGCCCACCAGGTAGCTGAGACTACAGTTGCAAGCCCGCTACATTGGCCTGCCTTTCTAGAACATGGCTGTCTGTGGCTCATGTGCACATGCTGTTGTACCTCTTCCCAGGTAAATCACTCCTGCAAGTTACAGTGTACTGCTGATCATTTATACTGCTGCCCAGCAGAGCATTTTCTGTCATCTGGAGGTGGCTTGACAGTCATGCTGTATGGCCTGGGTCATTATGGATTATTAGGCTCAAGAGTCCTATGGACCTGGTTTCACTCTCATGAAAGAAGCACCCTGAGTTTGACTGTCCCTGGGGCTCAGTGCAAGTCATCACAGATCGTAATCTGTATAGAAACGAGGTTGCTGGGGTCTCTTGAGACAGACACTGCTTACAGGTAATTGCTGGAAACTAAGAATATTGCAAAACATAAAACCCTGGAGAATAATACAAGGCCTTGGAGACAAACCGACCTTGCAGAGAGCAGAAGGTGTGAGCCTGTGACTTGCTTCTGGTGCTCAATGTGGGGAAGAGAAGAGTGGCCAGAGGCCTTGGGCTGTGAGTATGAAATGGGATTGCAGCTCTCAAAACCATCTGGGCCAGGATACTCAGTACCTCTGTCCACCCACTTAGAGCTGCCCCTCAGCATGTTTTTATGTCCTGTGGGAAGCACAGAGCTCAGGACACATCCTCCACTGTGCCCTTAGCCCCGCAACAGCCATCCTTATCAGCCTTCTAGGCAAGGGGCAGGCAGTCAACAGCTTCCTGAGTCCTGTTTGTTGTTAATTGCATGGAAGGAAGGGCTGTAGATCTCTGGCTGACTGATGAGGTGAGAGCCCGAAACTCAGGTGGCAAGTTGAAAGCCTTTGCAAGCCTGGTACTCACAGAGGCCAGAAGAAGGTGTTGGTTCCCTTGGAACTGGCTACAGATAGCTGTGATATGAGACTGGGATCTGAACCGAGACCCTCTGCAAGAACAGCCAGTACCCCCACTCTGACCTCCATTTTTGAAACAGGGGTTTTCTTGTCTTAAAGTTACAAGTCTTCTGCCTCCAAGTCCTAAGCACAGCTATTACAGGTGTCACACACCCAAGATTGTAGTTTTCCATCAGTGCTCCACCTGCTGTGAAGGTGAGGACCCTCTCAGTGCCCGTGACTCTAGCTCACTTCCAGAATCCTCCTGCTTTCTGCTTATCATTGGGTGCTTTCTTGAGGTGGAACTTCTTTGTATTTTGCCTTTTCTGCTTTGTCCAGTGTGAATAGCTGATACTTTCGATATGGTCCAGGAGTTTCTTAATGGCTTCACCAGATATTCTGTTCCCGGAAGACTGCTCTCATGCCCCTTGTTCGCACTCATCCATCAGTTCCTAGAAATGAGCCTTTCTAGCTATTCGGGACATTATAATATTAATAAATATATGTATATCCCCAACATGGACAAAATGTGATGGTTGGCCAGTGGGGGAAACTGTGAATCAGAATTCCTGGAAAGAAGCTGTGTGAGCCCTGGCTGGTTTACAGATTAGAACTCCAGTCATAAACAGAGGTTGCATTGCTGCAGGTCCATCACCTAATTGCGGTTTACTTTGGGCTGTCTTGAAGCCACTAAATAGCCATTCCTTGCCTCCCTCTGTCAGACCTAGCATCGTGTGACTAGCAGATAAAGACATTCCTAGTGTATTCGCTTAGCAAAACCCTGATCTTCCATCAGTGAAATGTCTATGAATGTCATCTATTGGCAGAGTCCTCTACCTCTGACTATGACCCACCTACGCGATGTGCCCACCAGTGTATTTAAAAGGTGTCTTGATTTCTGGCTTTCTTCGTTCTCTTACTGTAAAACTTCATAAGTTGCTACCTCATCTGAACACAGTATTTGGCAAGACCCAAATCTGTATCCCTAGGTCATGATCACTTACATTTAGCTTTAGAATAAACCATGTCGTTTATTCCTTGAGATGAGAGCCATTGCTTGCATTGGTACCAGAGTCTTCATCTCTGAAAGTGTCACTTTGGTTGGATTTTATGGTTTTAAAATGTATTCCATTTTTTTGTGTGTGTTTCATAAAACTTGGTAGAATGTTGGCATTTTCTTCAGTTGGGCACTGATCATATTGTACAAGATTTGTGATATAATCCAAATATAAACTTCAGCATCTGTCTTCATTAATTGTATGACATGTTAAAGCATTTGTGTGAATTGTATGAAACTGACGTGTCTGAGTAAAGTTTTCTTCTCATGGCTGGATGTCTTTGTATGTTGTATGTTGTTGTATGTTGTATGTTGTATGTTTGTATGTTGCTGAGGCTGGTCTTGAATTCCTGGATGTGAGGGGTTCTCCTACATCTGCCTTTCAGGTAGCTATGATTATGGGGTGTGTATCCATATCTGGATGATTAACCTTTGAATTCCAATTATGGAAGGTAAACTATGTTAAATATAACGTACCACATTGCATCATGCTTTGTGGTTTCCAGGAGAAATATCACTTTCCAAGGGAACTATGAATACTGGGGTCAGAAAAGACGTAAGACATTTGAAAGAAATTTTAAAGTCTTCATAAGTACACCTCAAACACTGCATCACAGAGTAATGACTTGCTTTTGTGGAGAATGGCACAATGGAATCTCTTGGACATGAAGTCAGTGTGTCTTTTTTTTTTTAACTCTGGATGATAGTATGAATGTATTTGCTTTATAAATATCCCTTGAGTAAACATACCTATCTAATGTGGACTCCTATCCCCCTGGAAAAGTGAGTTCACATCCACTTCCCTAAAGCACTTGCTGCTGCTGCCACCGCCGCTGCTGCCGCTGCCTTAGCTGCTCTGGGGAGTCTCACTTGTGAATCCTTGCATCTTTCAGGGGCTGGGCATTTGATCTGCCAACAGTGTCTCCCTCAATCTTCCTGCTCTGACTTTCTGTCTTAGGCAGGATGTGCTGGACCCAGAAGCACCATGGGTGAGGTCAGAGCTGTACCCTGTCCCATGTGTGTCCCTCTAGAGGCTCGTCCTCCTCACTGTCATCCTGGTAGGGAAAATCTATGACAGGCCATGTTTCCCACCAGGGCTCCTAGGTGATACATCCTTGTGTTTGTCTTAAAAGAATGAGTTACTAGACTCTATGAAGTTCAGGCATACGCTAATAGTAGGAAACACTCTAGACACAGAGACATAGTCACAACCCCTATTCTTGTCTTTATAACTGTCTTTAATAGTGAAGGAAATCAGGAAATGGCTTTCTCGATGCCATGCAGAAGGCTTTAGTTAGAGATACCAAAGCACAGAGGAGAGGGGACACCTCAGTGACCCCAGCCCTAGCAGAGACCACTATCAGCCAGTGTATGGCTCCATTTAAAATGTAACTTCTCTAGCCCTTGCTTTATCATATTAATCCTTTCCAGTGGCATTTAGGGGCCACTGAAGATTCTCACATAAACAAATTTAGGAAATGGTTTTCAGTATAGTGGAGTGTGGAATGTGAAGGCTAGTGAAAAGAGAGAGTGAGCTGGAGTCAGGATCCCTAAGACACTCAGGGAACCTTGCTGGTGCAGGTCTCGGAGTGGCTCTCCCAAGTGTCATTCGTTGGCTCTAGTTAGACTCTGTTCAACCAAGCTTACCACAGACCAAGAGGTATGGATCTTCACAAAGGAGCAGGGCTCTTTCCAGGTTGACTCAGAGCTACAGAAATGACCTTTGTACAGCTGTACACCTGTTGTAATTTCAGCAATCAGTAGGATCATTGAAAGTTCAAGACCAGCTAGGACCACATAGTGTAAGACTTTGTCTCAAAAATGGCAAAGAAATCATCAACCAACCAACCAACCAACCAACCAACCAAAGCGGTAGCAGGAAATAAGGGTTAGTGGGAATTCCTTTTGTCTCCTTTTCCTGCTTGTTCATTGCCCCTGCTTGTCTTCCTCCCTTGGACGGCGGATCTTCTCAGAGCTTCTTCCTCCCGAGGGGGCCTTTGTAGACTTGCCAATTACCAAATCAGAATCAGATTTGGCAAAACTCATATTTGGGCTTTGCCAAACATCTTCTCCTCATGGCCCCTTGAGTTCTCTGATAAAAGAGCCTGGGAGGCTGAGTCATCCCACAGTGTCAGTGGGATTGCAACCCAGGCTCTGAGTCCAGCTAGGTTTCTGACTCAGGATGAAGCGTGACAGACTCGCATAGGAGAGGATTTTGTATTACCTTTCCTTCAGTAGATTTTTGACCTGAGTGGGAAGAAGGGAGAAAATGGGAAAAGGTTTATGTGAAATTGTTGTGCCCCTCCTCCCCAAGTACCACCAGGAGACCACCAGTTCAGATGCAAAAGCAAGGAGCCTTTATTCTGCAGAGCAAACCAGTGCACTGGGGTCTGGCACCACCACAAAGATGGTTGACCTGAGCAGCTTCCTGCAAGGGTTTTGAAAGGGAGCAGGGGATCTCTCTGATTGGTCATTACCCAGGCACTGGATTGGCTCAGTAAATGTAACATGGCAACAAGGATTTTTGGGAAAGTGAGTACTCACCATTAAACAGAGAGGTTTGTGGGAAAGTGAGTTCTTGACATTAAACACAGGAGAGGTTAGTGCCTTTACCACTAGGGGCATTGGGCTTTTCAAAATAGCATTCTGTGCTCTCCCTTTCACATGTTTTATGGGTGGATACAGGTCCTCCCCTCTGTAGATGCTGAATGTCTTTTCACTATTGTGTCAGCATTGCGATCATTCCAGAACTGCTTCTTGTAGTTCCTTTGACTGTAATGGCTTCCCTTTCTAGAGTTATGCTGGCCAACAGATGGATGTAGCAAGCTTAGCTAGAACCTGGTAAATACCAAGAATGCAGAAACTACCCCGAATCTGGATTTGCATATGTGGAACCAGTTTTCCAAACATGTCTGTGTTCTCAGGATATAGTGAAGTTGTTTGGAAAGGATGACACAAGCCAAGATGCCTTGGGGTGCCTGTCACTCCAGGCACTGAGGAGGTATTTGCTTAGTCATTGTGCAGGGTGGGCATAGTCATGAGTTTCTGAGAGCCCTTGTCTTCAAGTGAAAGAAAGAAATCAGAATGCTTTCATCCTAGAATAAAGTAGCCAAGGGAAGGAAGGCAAGGGTCAGCAGCCATTGCTGCAGGATCCATTAGAAGCCAGGTCTCTGCTGGGCCAGCCTGAGGATGTCAGTGTCAAAGCCCTGATCCCGGGAGCTGCAGTCAGCCTATGTCCTCTGCACACAGCTGTCTGCTTCTAGAGCTCCGTGTAGGATCAGGCTGCTCACTGTCCCTGTGACCTAACCTTTACCACTCCCCAAGAGCCTCAGTGGTGAGAGGAGTTTAGACTGTGTTGTCCTGGGTCTAAGGGAGTCAGATTTTTGGAGCACCAAGGTGCCTTGGATCAGGTTTGTCCTCTTCATTTGATATCTCAGAAATCCCAGGTCCGGAGAGATTAAGGTCTTTGACTGAGGACACTTCTCATTGAATGGACAAACCAGTAGTGTCATTCATTCTAGGGTTGAGAGAAAACCTCAGTCACGCTGGGACAGGATGAGTGGTGGTGGCTGTCGTCATTTGCACTGTCATGTCAGGAAGTGCGTGGTGGTGGAAAGGACCGTGTGCTCTTGAGGTGGGCAGGGTAAGAAGAAGGGCCCTAAGAAGAGCTGCTGAGCAGACCCGGGAGAGGACATGGGGAAGGGGCCTGTGTGAGCTGCTGGGAGGCCAGAGGGCGAGGTGTAGGGGAGGAGTCTTCATCAGGCGAGTTGTGTTCCACCCGGATTCTTAAGTTGAAGCCTCGCCACCGTCCATACCTCAGAATCTGGCTCTTTTGGAAAAAGGGTCTTGAAGGAGGTGATCATGTGAAAATAGTGTACAATAGGAAGTACTTCCTCAGCCCACTTGGAGCACTGAAAGCTTCATCTTGTGCATCCAGTAGTTCTCTGCACACACCTAATGGGTGCCCTAACTTAATGTACTTGACAGGGAATCCCTAGGGGCAGCACAAAGGCTCGGTCTGACATAACTTCCCTTCCTTCAGATGCCAGTCACAGCTCTAGGTTGTAGGCTGTGCTTATGACTCTATACACTCTATACACTAGAGAGCCTGCTGACTGTGTGCTAGGGCCGCTTACAGCGCTCAGAGACACATTTGCCTGTATTTAGAGGCCTGCCAGAGCCCCAGAGGACTTCATATCCTACAGAAACTCTGCTGCTAATATTTGCAATAGTTAAGAAATGGAATGAGCCTAGACGTCTATCAACGGATGAACAGATAATGAAAATGTAATCCATATGCAGAATGGAATTTTATTCAACTGTGAAGAAAGATGAAATTATGGAATTTCTAGGTAAACGAATGGGACTGGAAAAAACTATATAATGAGGTAACTCAGGTCCAGAAAGTTAGACATTGCACTCTGAAGTATGTAACTGGCTGCAAATTTTTAGTTGTCCCTGTTTAAAATGGAACATCTGTTGAGACCTGGACAGAGAAAGAGGCCATGGCAGGAAGAAGTGTTGCTTAGGCCCAACAGCTTTTGGTGGAGTCTGTGGGGTCTCTATGCACAGTGCCATCTCATCTATTCAAAGTGATGCTTTGACTTCTTTCCCTGTTTGTATCCGTTTTATTCCTTGTCTCATTTCTCTAGCTGAGACTCCAAGTGCTATATTATTAATGGGAGTGTGAGGGTGCAGACTAGGGTGATGTTTTCATGGTGAGGTGTGTTCCTTCCACCCCTGGCCTCTCTGTGACTTACGTCATTAAGGGTTATTGGGTTTTGTCCCAGGTCTTCATGTCTATTGCGACTATCATGATTTCTGTCATTGAGTCCAATTATGTGATGCATCAAAGATACTGATTCATGTGTGTTATATTACCTCTGCATCTCCAGAATGAAAGCAACTTGATTATATGAATGATCTTGTTTGATCTTTAAAAGAAATTTTTTAGTTTATGTATTTTATGTATGAGAGTTCTGTCTGCATATCCATGTATATGCCAGAAGAGGGCATCGGATCTCATTGCAGATTCTTGTGAGCCAGCATGTGGTTGCTGGGAATTAAACTGAGGACCACCAGTGCTCTTTTACCACAGAGCCATAGCTCCGACCCATGAATGATCTTTTTGATGTGCTCTTGAATTGGGTTTCCTTTTATTTCATTGAGGATGTGTACATCCAGTTTTAAGGAGACCAGTCTGAAATTTCTTTTTCTTTCTGGGTTTTGTACCAAGGTACTACTGGCTTCATAAAAACAATATGGAAGCACTTCTTCCTTTTTACTTTATGGAAGGATTTGTTTAGTGTTGGTGTTCGTACTTTGTTGGTAATATAGACTCTTGCCATGTCTAGTCCTAGGCTTTTACATTTTTAACTAGATGGTCATTATCACTGCTGGTTGTAGAACTATTGGAATTTCAACTTTATTTAACTTTGTGGCATATCGTCTAGAAATGCATGTTTCCTGTAGATTTTTCCAACTGAGTGATACATGTTTTAAGATATGACCTGTGACTTTCTGAATTTCACTGGTATCTGTTGAAGTATCTCTGTTGATCTCTGATCTTCTTAGTTTGCCTAAGAGTTTTTTAAAATTTTGTTCATTGTTTTCAAAGAGCCAACCCATTGTAGAATTATTTGTATTGGTGTGTCTATACTATTCACTGCTACTTCTTTGATTAACTTTGACTTGTTTCTGGTTTTTCTAAGGCTTTCCAGTATATCGTCAAGCTATTTCTGTTAGATCGAATCTGATATTTTCATGTAGACAGTTAAGCCTAGTATGTTGCATTTTCAGCTGTGTGATATGCAAGCACCATCACACTCCTTCGCTCCTTCTATCTAGGCTCCGATTCCTCTAGGTGGGGTAATAATACCTGCATGACTAGGGTTGGGCCCAAGACATCCACATGGCTAAGAAGAAGAATGTGATTAGGTCTAAAAAGGTAAGATTAGGTCTAAAAATGTAAAAAGCTTGTCACCACAGCACCCATGATCCCAACAGGGATGGTGAATTACAGGCTAGCCTGTGCTACACAGAAGCAACATGCTTGAGAAAGGAAAAGGGGAAAGAGGTCCTGCCACTTATGCCAATGTGTGTAAAATTGGAGGATTATATGCTGAGCAATGTAAACCACAAAAGAAGGCACATATTGCATAGAGGAACATAAAACCAAGCAGTACAGGATGGGAAGACCTCTGTCTAAACATGACAGTGATCCAGCTGGTACTGGGAAAGCAGAGATCTACTGTACGTTCTAAATGACCGTAGTGAATTATGGTGAATTACAGCACTTCTCGTGATCCAGGGGAAGTAGTGTAAAGAGATGATGTATCACAAAATGGTGGCATTTGTTTTAAATATACGATAAATTTATTTCAAAAATAACTGTCTTTGTTTAGCAGGTACAGATTTTCTGTGAAGTTCGTGGTAACAGTTCCACAGGGCAAGCCTGGTGCCAGGCTCTTACATACATCCTGGATGCTGGTTTTCACCCGGAAACCCAATGCATAACATCAGCAGTCACTCAGCTTTCAGTATCTGGGTCCTTTTCTCAGGGGCTGTCTGCGTGGTTCAGTTGTGCAGGTATAGGTTGATGTCACTGCTGTAGATGCTGCAAATCTAAAGATCCCCCAAAGGGACTGCCGGTGTCTGTACCTCTGGCCCTTGCAGCTTGCAGTCCTTAACTGGTGTCTGTGCCTAGGTGATGATGGGGACAGTAACACAGCTGACTCTTTGTGCTCCATGCACACAGCAGTGGAAGTGGTGGGTGGAGGGGAATGAGGAGCACCCCACCCTCTCTTGGCTCCTGCCAGGGCAAGAGGAATCACCCTCAGTGAGGAATTTCACTCAGTGTTCTCCACAACAAGGGAACAGTGCAAGGTGCTGGCTGCTCTCATATCAGCACACATTCTTCTCTTGTTCTGCAGTCCATCCACTTTTGAGTCTCTGGCTTTATCAACAGGAGCCTGTCCCATCAATGAGAAAAACAGGGGTTTGGGTGAGAAAAGAGTCAGTTGTCCATCATCTTGTAACTGCCCACCCCTTTCCCAATGGCCGGAGCCATCAGGCATCACCTGTGTGTCTCTCTTCCACTCAGGGTGTCTGTGTTAAAAAGGTGGTTTTTCCTAGACCCATCCTTCATATGAGACAGGGATGTGTCTAGTGTTTTGCTGCAGTTTCACACCATGGGGCTTTGGAATGTCAGCACATTGACAACATGAGCACCTGACCTTTCCCAGTCTTTAATGAAGATAATGTAGCAGCAGCAGCAGCAGCAGCAGCAGCAGCGACATTGTGCATGCCAGGTGCTCCCTTTGAGGTAGAGCTGTTCAAAGTAATAAGCCAAATAGTTTGCACTAGAGGTTGGGTTCAGCATGTGGATAAAATTCAGTTCCTCTTTAGCTATATTAAAGGGCTCTGGATCTTTCTGCTTGGTCGGAATGTGGCTAGTCACCATGGACCACCTGGAGGAAGGCCCACTTAGTCTGGTCGGGGATCTCGTTGGTTTCCCCTTTGACATTTCCCTGCCCCCACAGTACTTGTTACCCGCTCCTTCTGGACTGAAGTGGCAAACAGTGCAGACCTCACCTTGCATCTTCTCAAAGGACACTTCTGAGGTCAGCCTCACCTTGCACATGGCTGGACGCCTTAGGGCAGAGTGGGAAACAAGGTGCACACTGGCTTTACATGGCTCCTAAGAAGCAGTAGAGCGGGACGGTTAGTTTTTGAGATGGGGTGCAGTAAGGAAAGCTGATTTGGAGGGACATCTAGGCATTTACAGAGGGGAAGCCACATGAAGTATTACCTTGTTTGGAACGTGAATCCTCTCCAAGCAAACTTCACTGGCATCACCTGTGCACAGGGCACATTAGGAGGAGTGTGTGTGCGAGAGAGACCATTTATAGAGTACCTATGAAAGCAGAATGTACAATCAGAGACTAGAGCTGAGGTGATTTGTGAAGGTCTCTGGACCTCTGTGTGTGTGTTTTCAGTAACCATGATGCCGTTGAGATCTGCACCAGAGCTGTGGGGCTCAGCTGTCCCTGTCCACTCTGTATTCACTTCTGTGCTGCGGATGGGCCTCCCTGCTTCTCAGTCTTCTGATGCTTGTTCTAGCCTGGCCAGTAACTTGTTGCCTAGATACACCTCCTGGAGTCTTCTGCTTCTCCTGCAGCTGTGTTCTCTCTCTGTCTCACAGGCACCCCTGGAGACCAGTAGCTGTGGTGACATTCTCACTGTGCATGAAGCCTGGTGTTTTTGCTCAGTGTTTATGATAATCACCAGCGCTCTGTGGATCTCCCCTCCCAGTGTGTCTGAGTCCTGCTCAGAGCAATGCACTGGGCCATGACTGTTCAAGCACTACTGCCCAGCACAGAGCTCCCTACAGGGGAGAGGCAGAAGGATGATTAGCTGAGACCTCCTTCCCAGAATCTTCCCTCAGTCTGAAAAAAGGTGACATCTCCCACCCTTTGTCTTCAGACACAGAATATTTTGCATCTAGTTTCAGCCTGTGATAAGGACCCAGCTTCTCACTGGCACACAGCCCTGGCTCAGCATGGTGTCAGCCTCCAGGGAGCACAGTGGCTCCAAAGCACTTGAGACACCAGAAAGAGGGGCTCTTGGTAGAAATATGTAGGACTTATCCTTAGCTGTGCTGGCCTGTGCTGGGGGATGGGCCTTTAGTCTGATTCCGCCTAACTGATCAGCTGCTCCCTCCACCAACCCTTCTCCCACATTCTTGCCAGTCTCAGGCCACCATCTCCTTGTGTCGACATGTCGTTCAAGTTTTGGAGGACTCTTTGGGAGGGAGGATGGGATGGGATCTTCTCTCTGGGATGACAGATACTGTGTCACTGTCCCCCTAAATGTGCGTGCTAAGGTAGGTGAGGGAAGAGGATGAAACAGAAGTGTATCCACCTACTTGCTCAGCCTGTGTCCCTGTGACCTTCTCTGTTGGCTGCCATGATTCTGCTCCTGCCCATGTGTTGTCTCTCTCTCCCTGGAACACAGCAACAACAGAAATTTTGAAAGGCCGTGCCTATCCTTTTCTTCAGGCCTTTCCAGCCCCAGAGTCTTGGTGGGACTCTGGGCACATCCTGGCCTTTTCCAGAGTAGTGCTCTTTGGGATCTGACTCCCTGGGGGATGGGCATGTGTCTGGTGAGGATTCAGTGCCTGTGCTTCCATCCTGGGCTTCCTCCCTGGGAATCCAGACTTCCTTGCAGTTTGGAAAGAGTGCTTCCTTGCAGGGAAAGGGGGCTCCCGCGCTGGGAAACGCTGGTTCCTTGCTGGGATAGGAGGCTTCCTCCTTCGGATAGGGTGCTTCCATGCTTGGAGAGGGTACCTCCTTGCTGGGAAGGGGTGGGTCCTCGCTGGAACAGGGTGCTTCCTCATTGGGAAGGGGTGCCTCCTCGCTGGGAAAGGATGTTTCTTCACTAGAAGTACTGTTCGATGTGTGCTCACAGGAGGATGTCTCTGTCCTTTCTTCTGAGGACTCAGAGCTCTCAGTGTTTTCAAATTCCGCGTTTGTATAGCTGGAGCATGTTGACACGGAGGATGTTTTTGATGAAGCTGTGGACCCGCTGCTGCTCTCAATCTCTCTGCCATTTTGGATTTTCTGGTGGCAGACATTTCCATGCTCAGGGGAGAGGTAATCTGGTATACAGCAGTCTCTAGATAATATCTTGTTTTTTGTCATTGACCGTGATTCGCCTTTAAATGGAAGGGTCCCGGTTACTAGATAGAAGAGGACCACTCCCAGGCTCCATATGTCTGCTGGGAGCACTTCGTATTGTTCCTTGCTGAATACCTCGGGAGCACAATATTCCCTGGTACCACAAAAACCTTTGGTCTTTTCTCCAGAGGCCAGTCTCTTTCCAAGTCCAAAGTCACTTAATTTGATGTGGCCTTCCCAGTCAACCAAGATGTTATCGGGCTTTAAGTCTCGGTGCGCAATGTTGTGGCTATGGATGTATTTGACTGCCAGAGCGATTTCCCAAAATAGAGGCCGTGCCTCCTCCTCCCCCAGAGGTCCACGTTTGATGACATGTTTGAGTAAGGGTCCCCGGGCAGCATACTCCATAACTAGGTAGGCCTTCTGACGAGTTTCTATGACCTGCAGCAGCTCGATTATATGGGCGTGGTGTAAAGTTTTCAGAATCTCTATTTCAGAAGCTATCATGGCGTTGGTACTGCTGCCTCTTTGCAATATTTTAATGGCAACAAGTGTTTTGGTCATAAGGTGGAGAGCCATTTTGACTTGTCCAAAGGACCCTACACCTAGGAGGCCCATGATGTAATAGTCCTTTGCCAGGGTCTGCCCATCAAAGGACTGGGCCTTGGGGTCCCTTGACATGATGACACTTCTCTTCTTGGTAGAAGTGATCAGTAGCAACAGAAAATAAAAATGGCAGAGAAAATTAAAATCACTTCTATGGAACACTTACAGTATACATTCTAACATTAAAAATCAGACATGCCTCCAGAAACAGGACACCCTTAGAGGGCAATGGCAAACAAGAACAAATCAAAGACAGACACAGTGGATGGAAAGAATGAGTGGGAGCAGGCACTAGAGAAAGGAAGGGAAATGTAGACAAAGTCAGGGAAATGAGGATCCCCATTTCTAAGGACAAAAAATTGACACTCTTAGCTGGGAAATCCATCACAAAGGGAAAACACTAAGTGAAAGGCCACGATTGAGAACCGTGATAGGGTTACCCAGGATGCATGAATGCAACCCGTCCCAGCTGATACAATAACATATACAAGGAGTCAGGGGCAAGGATCAAAGCTGCCATGAAGAATGAAAATTTGTCATTTTCTGGGAATGGATGTGTCACTGTATGACCTGTAATATCCTAGTCCAATCAAGACAAATATCACAGGCTATCCCTCATATGCAGGGTCTGGGCTTGGGGAGCTATGCTGAAAGTAAAGGGGACTATGAGGGATTTGGAGGATGAAAAGGGATCGGGTAGAAGTCTCAGGGTGGAGCAGGCTTACATGACCAAAGAGCATGTGTACAAATGTCAGGGAAATGCCTGTGTACAGCTAAAACACACTAAGGGCAATTATAGAAGAAGAAATAAGTCACAGTTTTAAAGTGGCAAAATCAAGTTAGAAGTCAGAGAAAAGAAGTGGGTGTTACGTAAGGAAGACAATGAAATAAACAAGATCACAACCCTAAAAATCAAAGTCCCCAAATGATAAGTCACATAACCAGAAAACCAAACTTTTGAGCTTGTGCAAACAAAATAACAGGAAAGAACTCACCTTGTCGAAGTGTAGCAGATGCTCAATGCCGAAGTCCAAACTATAACTGAAATCCAAATCCAATCCAACCGCCAAAGCCAAGTGTCCAATCCGCCAACCTCCAACCACCAAGTGTCCAAACCGCCAACCTCCAACCGCCAAGTGTCCAATCCGCCAACCTCCAACTGCCAGTGTCCAATCCGCCAACTACCAACCTCCAACCTCCAACCACCAATAACTGGAAAGTTATCCTGGCAGTCAGGAGCCCAGGAACCACACAGCCCTTAGGAGAGAATATCTCCAGCTTTTCTAGGTCACTCTAAGCAGCAAATCTCACAAAAGAGATTTATTTGGAGGCAAGAATCCAGGAGAATGACTCTGAATCATTCTGAAGAGAAGGGCTCTGAGAGAAGCAGTGACTAAGCAGATTGCAGCCTTTTATAAATGGTCTGGGGGTAAGGAGGAGGCTGTCCGAGGTGGCCTGGGATATTGGGTTTCTAGCTCAGTGAGTGGTGGAATTTTGATCTTAGGGGTTGGTGGGTTTCTGGTTCAACCACCACTTGGCATTGGTGGGTTTGAGCTTAGACTTTTCACCCTTTATTGCTCACTTTTCTCCCTTTGGGGCTGGAAAGGGTTTCGAGCTCAGGGATGGAGTGATTTTTTTTTTTTCATCTTATTTGAATAATCTGGGAGAAGAGGTCCCACCACACATGCCTCCAGGAGCTTATACTGACTTTAGGTCCTGCTAAATAAACTTATTCTGAGGTTAAAGTAAACAACTTTCCTCAAATAAACTTTGAACTTTACTGGCTTTAGGTTCTGCTAAACTCTAATTCTGAATGTAAAATGAAGGACTTTTTCAAATAAAGGTTGTGCTTTCAAAAAGTGGGTGAATGTATATAGTGGGGGCGGTGGACAGTTATTCTTTCTAAAGGAAAATGGGGTCTGGGAGCTTCAGGATCCCTGAGATAGGCCTTGCTGCTCTTAAACCCAGCCATCTTATAGCTGGCTGGAAGCAAGAGCTAAGAGCTGAACAAGGAAGGCTGTGGCTGGAGGGGGAGCGGTACTAGGAAATGAAGCCTGGTGCCCATGGAGTGAGAAGGGAGCAGGCAGGGCCTACAGTGAACCCCAGGACCCAGAGTTCCTAAGAGCCAGGCAGGATTGGTATTTAGTAAAAGGAGGGGAGAGTAGTAACTTTTTGAGTACTTACAAATGACAAGACTAAGCAGAGCCAGAGGAGAACTTTCTTTGGACCAGAAGGAAATATCTTTGTCCTATTGGGCCTCAAAAAAGCCCAGACACCTACACTTTTTCAGGGATAAACCTGAGTTTTCCCCTTTTCATGTTTCCAGGATAATAGGAAGTGGATCCATGGCACTCATGGGCTCCAAGGCTGTTTGTTGGGGAAGTTTATTTTTAGTTGTGTTTTAAACTAATTGTTTTTGTGCCCTGTTGGGAAAGGAGATTCATAGGCCTTGGCATTTTGTATTGTTTGCAGGGGTTGGATTTCTGTGGAGGATGTTTGATTGTTTTTGATCTGTACCTGAGGAGTGCTGAATCACTTAAAAGACCTCAGCTCAGATGCCAGGAACCACACAGCTCTGACAGGAAGGTGTCCTGGCAGTTGGGAGCCCAGGGACCATACAGCTCTGAGGTGGGAAGGTGTCCCCGATGTTGCAGCTCTGAAGGAAAATATCACTGGCTGAGGTGTTCTTCATGTTTCTCTGTGGCTGCCTCCACTTGGGAGGAAGGCAGCAGCCAAAGCTGTGCCCCCTCCCTCCTCTCTCCTTCTCAATAGAGTCCAGAAGGCTGTTTTTTATATAGTGTCCCTGAGGTGGCAGAGCCTCCCAATGTGGCCTGTGATTGATTGGTGGGATTTTTTGCCCCTTTTTGGCAAGTCCAGAGAGGGATGAGGGCCGAGCTTAGGGCCTTTTGTGTTAGTTGGGGCCACTTCTGTGCTGCTCTGCCAAGTTGGGGGACCCTGCAACCGGCTGGGATTGGGGTCCCTTATAGTCCCAGGGGAGAGCTTTCTTATAGCCCAGAGCTCCCCAGCCTTGCAGAGCCAGACTCCCCCAAAAGGGAAATATGCTGGCTCCCCAGTGGTCCTTGGCACCATTTGGGGTTCATGGTGGGCACAAGGGGTGGTGACTGGGTCCCCAGGTTCCCCGGCAGGGTGGTGAGGGAGGCAAGCAGCAGCCCTGAACAGCAGTTGGCAGCTGGAGGGGCTAGGCTTGCTGGAGAAAGTCAGATTTGCTCCCTGGCAGAAACAGAGATGGTTGTGAGGTGCCATTTTGGGCTGGGAACAGGCAGCCAGCATCCCAGTCCTTAACTCAGTCTGCCTGCTGCCATGGCTGCCCGCAGGGCCCACCATGAAGCAGTTCTCAGCTGACCTAGGCAGTTTGACAGTTTGACACCTGGAGGAGGGTTGGGCCTGGCAAGGAGGTGGGGCTGAGGCAGAGCTCTCTCCACATGGAGGGGTCCACAGAGTCCTGGCTGTGGGCAGCTGTGGACACTAAGGGGAGCTGAGGGGAGCAGGGCCAGGCCCCACTCTAAACATGGAGGGGCATGTCAGGGGCAGAGCTCTCCACAGAAGTGGGTGCCCCACGCTGTGGACTGTGTGAAGGGCTCCAAATGGGAGCCCTGGGCTGTGTAGGGGTATAGGGCCTTCCAGACATGAGAGCCCTGTGCTGGGGACTCTGTAGAGGGTGGGTGCCCTCCCAGAGCAGGAGCCTTGTGCTGCTGTGGACCAGGTAGGGGGCAGGGCTCTCCAGAAGCGGAGCCCCGGGCTGTGGACTCGGCTTCTTGCAGAGCCCCAGCATATGCCACCTGCTATTTTCACACGTGTTCCCTTACAGACCCTTTAGTTGTAGCCTCTTCCCGGATGTCAGTGTCCCTAGGCCTCAACCCCTGCAGCCTCACTCTCGAAGAGTTGATAAGAGACACAGCACTGTGACCTTTCAGCTCCCAGTCATCTCTCTTTTGAAGCTGGAATCAAGGCCTAACCTCCTGGCTACTGCTCAGACCCCAATGACCTTAGTTCTAGGGAGTCTTTCATCTGTGCCTTCCTCACTTCCAGCAGTGGGCTGTCACATGGCGTGGACTTTACCTCCCATCCCCAAAACCTCCCTTTGCTCCTTAGCATCGAGGGCTCCTTCTCCCTCCAGGACCCCATCCTGCAGCCAGCAGCTTTATACCTCTCCTAAATTTGTGGGAATGGAGGGAACTGAGGGCTTCTCACTCATGACCCTGTCATGTCATCAAGCCTTGACGGCTTGTTCTAAAGAAGCTCTTCCTTGGTCCCGAAGTCTTGCTTTTCCACCTCAGGCCAAGTTGCTGTATCTGTCCTCGAATTCACCTGTGGAGTGTAATTTTGTCTCAGCTTCCTTTCTGCAGACCTGTAACATCTTTTATTGTCTGTGACAAGAGGCAGAGCTGACCTGAGCCTCTGTGATGTCAAAGGCAAGAGCACTGCCACCCTGTACATTTCTCTAGTAGGAAGGAAACTGGACAGCTCAGCAGCCACAGGCTCCATCCCACCTAGGGGCAGTGACCAGATGTAAGGCTCACATCTGGCCCTCCAGTGTACTTTGATCCCAGTCTGGATGGTGACGTTCAATTATTTCTTAGTTGATATTTCCCGACTTGGCCCAGTGAGACCTCACCTTACTGCAAGTTAGGAAGCAGTGGCTTGTTAGTATAAATTGAGCCAATAGGGTAGCTGCTAGCTGTGGACATTGCCACTTTGGGGCAGAGGCTGAGTTTGAGGAGTAGAGGGAGTGAGAGGGAAGGGGAGGCACGCAGGCGAATGGAGGCAAAAATGTAGGCACAGATGATGTTTCAGTTCCCATCTTGCCTTGCTGGATGGAAGCCTGTGGAACCGTCTCTGTGTGTCATGAAGGTGACAGAGCATTCTGAAGTGCCCTGGTGTGCCCCGGTTTGCTTTCTGCTACTGTTAAAACACTTGACCAACGACAGCTTGGAGATGAAAGGCTGACACTTCAGATTACAACCCATCACTGAGGGCAGGAACTCAAGCAGAATTCCTGGAGAAACTTGCCTATTGCCTTGCTTTCCAGCTCACTCAGCTGGTTTTCTGAGATAGCCCGGGCGCACCTGATTATGGATGGTGCTGCCCACAGTATGCTACACCCTTTCGTATCAACCATCAATCGTGGCAGTCTCTTACAGATGTGGCCACAAGATAGTCTGGTCTAGGCGACTCCTCACTTGAGGTTTCCTCTTCCCAGGTGACTCTAGGTTGTGTGAGGCTGACAATAAAACCTAACCAGCACACCGGTTCTGTCCTGCTGTGATCCTTGTGCTCAGATGACCCAATCAACAGCATCTACGCCTCTTTAGACAGTACTCTTGTTGTGACTTATCTCTACCTTCCCACAGAAGGCGGGTACATGGCATGCACTGGGTGGCTAGCAGTGCTTAATCTCATGAAATTCAGCATTTATTTCATATTACCCCACACTGCTCTTTAATTTGTGTGACTGAGAAAGGCAATCCTATCACCAGTTTCCAAGTCTACCAGGAGGACTTCTGTGGTGTGTACATTGTTGCGGCTCTGCAACAAGCAGAGTCCACAGTACGCGGTTTAGCACTGGAGAGCTCCACTCCCTATTGGGTCCACGGTGCAGGGGTTCAGCCCTGGAGAGTTCTACTCCCTACCCCGACTACAGCATGGGGCTCAGTGCTGGAGAGCTCCACCTACTGGGTCCACAGCCTGGGCATCAGCGCTGGAGAGCCCCAGCCCGCACGGGGTTCCTGCTTTCGGCACCCCTACATAGGCCACAGCTCAGGGCTCCCCTTTGGAAGGGTTCTTCCCCCTAACAGTCCACAATGTGGGGCTCCTACTTATGTGGAGAGCTCCGCCTCTGACACACCCTTCCATATTTACCTATGATCAGCATCCACAGCCCTGTGGATGGAGCTCTGCCTTAGCTTCACCCCTTTGCCAGGCTCAACCCTCCAGCTGTCAAACTGTCAAGCTGCATTGGCCGTGGCAGCAGGTGGACCAAGTTGAGGACTGGGCTGTTGGCTGCCTGTTCCCAGCCCAAAATGGCACCTCAAAACCATCTCTGTTTTTGCCGGGGAGCAAATCTGACTTTCCCCAGCAAACCTAGCCCCTCCAGCTGCCAACTGCTGTTCAGGGCTGCTGCTTGCCTCCCTCACCACCCTGCTGGGTACCCTGGGGGCCCAGCCACCACCTCTTGTGCCCACCATGAACCCCAAATGGTGCCAAGGACCACTGGGGAGCCAGCATATTTCCCTTTTGGGGGAGTCTGGCTCTGCAAGGCTGGGGAGCTCTGGGCCATAAGAAAGCTCTCCCCTGGGACTATCAGGGACCCCACTCCCAGCCGGTCCACACTTCCGAGGGATACTTTTCCCTATTTCCTGGAATCTCAGGACTTCTTGCCGGGTAGGAGCTGAGTACACAGCTTTTCTGAGCTTTCACGATGTCGTGTTTTCATCCCACAGCCAGGGTTCAGCCCTACCAGCTGGTCAGTAAGATTGTCAGCATTAGACCTTTTGTCATGCTTGGCTCGGTTTAGTTACTTTGTATTGTCCTCATTCTTATATTTCCCTGTGCTCTGTCAGCTCTGTCGCAAATACATCTTGTATCCCACCATTTTCCAAATGGTTCCTGGATGTCTGCCCTCTGCAGCAGAGTCTCCACAGTGTGGCTGGAACCCAGACCCTGAGAGCCCATGTCTTCCTCTGGCCTGGTGAGCCCCTCACTTTGGTTAGGATATCTCTGAGAACTTTTCTTTAAAAAAATGTCGATATTTGCCAGACATGTGCACACCTTAATTCCATCACTCAGGAGGCAGAGGCAGGCAGATCTCACTGCGAGTTCAAGGTCAACCTGGTCTGTCTATGTAGAGAGTTCTAGGCCAGCCAATGTTACAGAGTGAGACAGGGTCAAAAAGTGGGGAAAGGTCAGTATTTTAGTTACATGATATCCTTGTTTGTTTTGTCAACTTGAAACAAGTTAGAATTATCTGGGAAGAGGAACCTCAGTTGAGAAGATACCTCCATCAGATTGGCCTGTAGGTAAATCTGTAGGGCATTTTCTTAATTAATGATCGATATGCAAAGGTTCAGCCCACTGTGGGCAGCGAGACCCCTGGATAGTATAAGAAAGCAAGCTCAGCAAGCCAGCAAGAATCACTCCTGGATGGCTCTGCCTCAAGTTCCTGCTCGAGGAACTTATTATTCCTTTAATAATGAACTGTGATGTGGAAGTTTCAGCCAAATAAACACTTTCCTCCCCATGATTCTTTTGGTCGTGGTGTTTATCACAGATACAGACATACCAAGACTGGTGACTGCCTTGTGTTTTCTTTATCCGCTGTTGATGGGCACTTTGATTGTTCCAACGTCTTGACCACATGTCTCCTTTAAGACCCTACTTACAGTTCTTTGGGATATATACCCAGAACAGGTATTGCTGTTTATAGGATAACTCTATTTTTAGTTCCCCCCCCCACCCCCTGTGGTAGCTCCCTGTGGTGATTTCCATAGCAGCCACACCAATTTTCATTACCACCATCCACAGCTTTTCACCCAGAGCATCAACAGCTACTTGTGCGGCCATACACTCACGCAGAACGTTGAAGTTCAAGTTCATCATCCACTCCAGTGTGTCTGACAGCCAGTGGCTGGGAAGGGGATATGCAGCTCCTTCTTTACAGAGCTCACCGCATAGGAGGTACCACGAGAAAGAGCTGGCTGTAAAGTTTTACTCCTCGTGCCACAGCCTCCGGTGTCTAGGACTACTCTATATTTATATGCCCTATTATTATCAGTAGGATCATTGAAAGTTCAAGACCAGCTAGGACCACATAGTGTAAGACTTTGTCTCAAAAATGGCAAAGAAATCATCAACCAACCAACCAACCAACCAAAGCGGTAGCAGGAAATAAGGGTTAGTGGGAATTCCTTTTGTCTCCTTTTCCTGCTTGTTCATTGCCCCTGCTTGTCTTCCTCCCTTGGACGGCGGATCTTTTCAGAGCTTCTTCCTCCCGAGGGGGCCTTTGTAGACTTGCCAATTACCAAATCAGAATCAGATTTGGCAAAACTCATATTTGGGCTTTGCCAAACATCTTCTCCTCATGGCCCCTTGAGTTCTCTGATAAAAGAGCCTGGGAGGCTGAGTCATCCCACAGTGTCAGTGGGATTGCAACCCAGGCTCTGAGTCCAGCTAGGTTTCTGACTCAGGATGAAGCGTGACAGACTCGCAAAGGAGAGGATTTTGTACTACCTTTCCTTCAGTAGATTTTTGACCTGAGTGGGAAGAAGGGAGAAAATGGGAAAAGGTTTATGTGAAATTGTTGTGCCCCTCCTCCCCAAGTACCACCAGGAGACCACCAGTTCAGATGCAAAAGCAAGGAGCCTTTATTCTGCAGAGCAAACCAGTGCACTGGGGTCTGGCACCACCACAAAGATGGTTGACCTGAGCAGCTTCCTGCAAGGGTTTTGAAAGGGAGCAGGGGATCTCTCTGATTGGTCATTACCCAGGCACTGGATTGGCTCAGTAAATGTAACATGGCGACAAGGATTTTTGGGAAAGTGAGTACTCACCATTAAACAGAGAGGTTTGTGGGAAAGTGAGTTCTTGATATTAAACACAGGAGAGGTTAGTGCCTTTACCACTAGGGGCATTGGGCTTTTCAAAATAGCATTCTGTGCTCTCCCTTTCACATGCTTTATGGGTGGATACAGGTCCTCCCCTCTGTAGATGCTGAATGTCTTTTCACTATTGTGTCAGCATTGCGATCATTCCAGAACTGCTTCTTGTAGTTCCTTTGACTGTAATGGCTTCCCTTTCTAGAGTTATGCTGGCCAACAGATGGATGTAGCAAGCTTAGCTAGAACCTGGTAAATACCAAGAATGCAGAAACTACCCCGAATCTGGATTTGCATATGTGGAACCAGTTTTCCAAACATGTCTGTGTTCTCAGGATATAGTGAAGTTGTTTGGAAAGGATGACACAAGCCAAGATGCCTTGGGGTGCCTGTCACTCCAGGCACTGAGGAGGTATTTGCTTAGTCATTGTGCAGGGTGGGCATAGTCATGAGTTTCTGAGAGCCCTTGTCTTCAAGTGAAAGAAAGAAATCAGAATGCTTTCATCCTAGAATAAAGTAGCCAAGGGAAGGAAGGCAAGGGTCAGCAGCCATTGCTGCAGGATCCATTAGAAGCCAGGTCTCTGCTGGGCCAGCCTGAGGATGTCAGTGTCAAAGCCCTGATCCCGGGAGCTGCAGTCAGCCTATGTCCTCTGCACACAGCTGTCTGCTTCTAGAGCTCCGTGTAGGATCAGGCTGCTCACTGTCCCTGTGACCTAACCTTTACCACTCCCCTAGAGCCTCAGTGGTGAGAGGAGTTTAGACTGTGTTGTCCTGGGTCTAAGGGAGTCAGATTTTTGGAGCACCAAGGTGCCTTGGATCAGGTTTGTCCTCTTCATTTGATATCTCAGAAATCCCAGGTCCGGAGAGATTAAGGTCTTTGACTGAGGACACTTCTCATTGAATGGACAAACCAGTAGTGTCATTCATTCTAGGGTTGAGGGAAAACCTCAGTCACGCTGGGACAGGATGAGTGGTGGTGGCTGTCGTCATTTGCACTGTCATGTCAGGAAGTGCGTGGTGGTGGAAAGGACCGTGTGCTCTTGAGGTGGGCAGGGTAAGAAGAAGGGCCCTAAGAAGAGCTGCTGAGCAGACCCGGGAGAGGACATGGGGAAGGGGCCTGTGTGAGCTGCTGGGAGGCCAGAGGGCGAGGTGTAGGGGAGGAGTCTTCATCAGGCGAGTTGTGTTCCACCCGGATTCTTAAGTTGAAGCCTCGCCACCGTCCGTACCTCAGAATCTGGCTCTTTTGGAAAAAGGGTCTTGAAGGAGGTGATCATGTGAAAATAGTGTACAATAGGAAGTACTTCCTCAGCCCACTTGGAGCACTGAAAGCTTCATCTTGCGCATCCAGTAGTTCTCTGCACACACCTAATGGGTGCCCTAACTTAATGTACTTGACAGGGAATCCCTAGGGGCAGCACAAAGGCTCGGTCTGACATAACTTCCCTTCCTTCAGATGCCAGTCACAGCTCTAGGTTGTAGGCTGTGCTTATGACTCTATACACTCTATACACTAGAGAGCCTGCTGACTGTGTGCTAGGGCCGCTTACAGCGCTCAGAGACACATTTGCCTGTATTTAGAGGCCTGCCAGAGCCCCAGAGGACTTCATATCCTACAGAAACTCTGCTGCTAATATTTGCAATAGTTAAGAAATGGAATGAGCCTAGACGTCTATCAAGGGATGAACAGATAATGAAAATGTAATCCATATGCAGAATGGAATTTTATTCAACTGTGAAGAAAGATGAAATTATGGAATCTCTAGGTAAACGAATGGGACTGGAAAAAACTATATAATGAGGTAACTCAGGTCCAGAAAGTTAGACATTGCACTCTGATATATGTAACTGGCCGCAAATTTTTAGTTGTCCCTGTTTAAAATGGAACATCTGTTGAGACCTGGAACAGAGAAAGAGGCCATGGCAGGAAGAAGTGTTGCTTAGGCCCAACAGCTTTTGGTGGAGTCTGTGGGGTCTCTATGCACAGTGCCATCTCATCTATTCAAAGTGATGCTTTGACTTCTTTCCCTGTTTGTATCCGTTTTATTCCTTGTCTCATTTCTCTAGCTGAGACTCCAAGTGCTGTATTATTAATGGGAGTGTGAGGGTGCAGACTAGGGTGATGTTTTCATGGTGAGGTATGTTCCTTCCACCCCTGGCCTCTCTGTGACTTACGTCATTAAGGGTTATGCCCTTTTATTTTGTGAAATTTACTTTAGAAATTTTTTTTAAGTTTTTAAGTAGGTATTTTCATATTTAATGAATAGACCTTGTGTTTATAAGATAAAATGAAAGCGAGTGTGTGTGTGTGTGTGTGTGTGTGTGTGTGTGTGTGTGTGTGTGTGTGTGTGTGTGTGCTGAAAACAGTTTTTTAGGTATTAGAATTGTGACTGGTTTGAGCTCTTAATGTGCTTATCTCTTCTCTCCTCTCCTCTCCTCTCCCTCTCCTTCTCCTTCTTTCCTATGTTCTTCACTCCCTTCTTCTCTTCTCATCTCTTTCTCTGAAGATAGAATATTGTTTTGTTGCCCAGTCTGACCTCAGACTCTAGGGTTCAAGCAGTCCTCTGCTTCAGCCTTATATAGCTGGGCCTGTAGGCATGTACTGTAGCTCCAGGCTCTATCTGTTTTCTAGTTGTTCAACAGTTTGTTTTTTTAAACACAAGTACGAAATCCTTTTTCTTATGATGCTGATTGAAGACAGCTTGGGTCCCTGTCATAGACACCAGCCTCTCCTGCAGAGAGAAGCTGAGTCCTCCAGCTGCGCTTGACCCCAAAAGGCTCCTGGTGCTCCTTTTGACACCAGCTCTGTGACCTGCTTTTATCCAACATGTAGGCCTGAGAGGGGTGGGC
The DNA here is from genome assembly GCA_026225945.1 of Cricetomys ansorgei. NCBI lineage: Eukaryota > Metazoa > Chordata > Mammalia > Rodentia > Nesomyidae > Cricetomys > Cricetomys ansorgei. The sequence continues at coordinate 51,371 of JAMJFZ010003416.1, forward strand.
CAAGCAACCTATCCTGACATTTTGCTTTTCTCCTGCATAACCAGCCTGCTATGGGATGGACAACGAAGAAGAGAACCACTATGTCTCACAGCTCAGGGACCTCTACAGCAGCTGCGACACCACAGGGACCGGATTTCTGGACCAAGAAGAGCTGACCCAGCTCTGCACTAAGCTTGGCCTGGGAGAGCAGCTGCCAGCGCTCCTTCAGATTCTTCTTGGAAATGACAGCTTGGCCAGGGTGAGTATGGGCTCCTCCCTAGGGAGAGTGCAGAGCTGTACCACTCATATGGCATTTGGTACACACCACCCAAAGAAAGATACTTGGGAAAGGAAATCACCAGCAATAAGCCAGTGTTGTTCTAGGGACTGTAGAAGGAACTTCAGGGAATGTAAGCAGTCACAGTCTGTCTGTGACCCACCACACCCAGCTGCAGTTTTATAACTGTGTTGCTTGGTTTGGTTTTGTAAAATTGTTTCTTGGTGATGGGATGGTGGTTCACATTTACCTTCTGTATTAGATCTTCTAATGAAAATAATTTAAAGTACATATTTGAAAAAGTGAAATGAACATCCTTACTCCAAAAGGCAAATGATCAGAGGTTTCTTGAGAAAAAAGACCCAAAGCATTGTTTGTTCTGTTTTGTCTATCAAACTAAATGTGAATCTGTAACAGGAAAGTGGCAGTGTCTTCTTACTCACAAATTTGCACAGGTTAACTTTGAGGAGTTTAAGGAAGGCTTTGTGGCTGTGCTGTCATCTGGATCTGGTGTGGGACCCTCTGATGAAGAAGGTAGTTCCTCGGAGTCAGGTAAGAGGGTTTCCTCTAAGCACTGCAGTTTCTTTCCTTTATTTATCTGGGGCCTTTCAGAATGTAGCGTAACTATTCCAAATTCTAGCCTTTCTCTCTGTCACCATCAAGTCATGTGGACCTGAGCAAAACATCTAGAGTTTCCTCGTCTGTGAATATCACCAGGTTGCAACCTGCATTACTTGTAGGGGCCACGGGCAAGTGAACTGAGGGGTGTGGAGCAGGGAGAGGGGGAGCCCCAGGGCTCTGAGGTACCAAGCACACAGACTGGCCCTCTGCCCTGGACATGAGCATCAGCTATCAGAGCCAGAGGAGTCACAGTGTGCTCAGGGCTATCAGCACCCCACTGAAATGCTGTGAGGCAAGAGCACAGTAAGTACAACTGTATTGTGGCAGGAAACCAGCAGGCCCAAGGACTTGGAACTGGTGGGAGAGAGTTGGAGGCGTGTCTGTTTAGGACAGCAGTTACCAACCTGTAGGATGTGACATCTTTGGGGGTCAAACAGCCTTTTTCACAGGGGCCGCCTAATACATCCTGCATATCAGACATGTAAATAATAGTAGCAAAATTACAGTTATGAAGTAGCAACAAAAACACTTGGGGGGAGGGGTCACCACAACATGAAGACCTGTATTAAAGGGTGGCAGCATTAGGAAGGTTGAGAACCACTGGTTTAGGGACATGTGGACTGTGTGTGGTAGACAAAGATAGTTGCAGGGTTCACTGGAAACAACTATCCCCTCTGGCATATATGTATGCCAGATATGTATGATTATATATGACTCTCTAGTAGATTGAAGGATCCTAGTTAGGAGTAGAGACAGGGAGATGAGTAACAGTGCAAGTCACAAGGGACTGGCACTCAAGATACCAACCATCTTCTGGGCGCTGTGAGTTTCATGTGTATTTTGGGTATATTCTGTTCACCTTCTTAGAAACCCTGTGTTACTGACATACTCACAATTTGAATAGAAAGAGATTTATCCCTGCTCCATAGTTAGTACATGGTGGCTAAGATTTGAGTCCCTGTTGTTCACTATTTTTGAGCCCTGTGTACACAGCGTCAGGACACTGTGCTTGTTTCTTTAGGTACCATGGTTAGTCCCTGTCCCTCCTCCTCTGATTGCAGAGATTCTGGGCACAGGACATAGAGTTCTGGGGTCTGTGTCAGCCCCACACTACTTGCATAAGTATCTGTCTCATACCTTTCCCATCAAAAATACGAAGAGGGCTTATAGTCTTTGTTGACACACAAGAATTTGGATAGTAATTGGGCTATCAGAATGTCTTTGGAGAAGCAAGGCCCAGCCCCTCTGATGGACCAGAGAAAAGATATCCTACTTTCTGCCACATGACACTTCACAGCTTAAAAGTCACCATCTATGGAACACGTTCTGTTTTCCCAAAGAAGCAAGCCCCTTGAATGTCTGTGTGTGTGTGTGTGTGTGTGTGTGTGTGTGTGTGTGTTTCCTCACCAATACCAATTCTTTTTCTTCTCTTTTGAGTTAGAATTTGAAAAGCTTTTCTCAACCAAGTGGCCCCATGCCTTTCCTGAAACGCTGCACCTCATGCCGTTGGATGGAGACCAACCCTGCCCATCTCTATTGTGTGACCTCTAAGGAAGGAACGTGAACAAAAGTCTGTTTATTCTAGTTAAGCAGTAACAACAGGCTGAAGAAGTGATTTGACCTAAGCCTCCATGGGTGAACCAGTGAGATTATTGGGGTCGCTTACAGGAGCATGGATGATTCACCTGAGATCACCAGCCTTCTTTCCCCTAGCTGTTGTTCAGTGCTGATGTAACCTTGGGCAAGGGCCTTGTCAATCTTGTAACTTTCCAAGCTTCCTCAGTCTGATAAGTTTCATTAGCTTCGCCAGTCTTGTGAACCTCCCTCCCGACTGGAGGAGGGAGTGTTCCAATTTGGAGGAAATAGCTGTGCAGCAATCTGGAAACATCCACCCACTCCCAGAACTGACCTTGTACTATGGGCCTGTGGCCACAGAGCTGTGTCAGCCCTGCCTGATCCTTCCAAGGTTGAGTCTCAATCAGTCTTTTCCATCTTGTTCTCTGACTTGCCCGTTCCTTGTCTTCTGTGCCTCACCCTTGACTATACTGCTTGCCTTTCTGGTTCCGGTTGCATCATCCTCATCCTGACTTCCAGTTTCGCTCCTAGTGCCCCACACCTTGTTATTACAATGTGTTTATCTATGTGGCCAAATGCCTGGATTACAGAGAGCAGCCCTGCTCTTCTGTTCCTCCACTGATGAGGATGCAACTAAATGCACTTGACTTCTAACCCTGCTATACTTTCTCAGTAGTTAGTGCACTTAATGGCACATAGTTATCCAGTGCTCTGGCCAGACACTGGGGCTCCTGCAGGGCATTACCCAGTGCGCATCAAGTTGATGGTGTGATGGGCTGGTTGAGGGCATGGTGAAAAATGCTGGACCCTGGTGCCTTACTGTGCTCCCACCTCACGGGAGAGCTCCTATGGTGCTGTAGGGAGCAGACACTGCCCAGTCATTGTTGCCATTGCTCTGCCATTGTTGCTTCTGTACTAAAGAGTGCTTCTTCACGATGAAGGGAGATTTTTCTTTGGGCTCCTTTGTTGCTTTGGACTTCCTTAGGACTGTTGGGAGGAGAGCATGTGTTTTCCTCTGTGGTTCACACTCTAAGGGAAGTGCTGCCTGTCTGTGGTGAAGACACAGAGTAACAGCAGTATGAGGTCAGTGTAGAGCCTGATTTTGGACAACAGAGATAGGAAGCGGGGCACTGGACATAAGCCCATGAGGAAGAGAAGCCTGGGCAAGCTGCACCATTTTCAGTGTGCCCAACTAACTCCAGGATGTGGGCTGCAGCCATGGCCAGGGTCTCCTCTGTGGCAGGGCTCCATGTGGGGAGGAGGAGAGTGGGCATCCTCTGCCAGGTTGCCACTGATGTCTCATGTTTCCCATTGCACATGACAGGGGTGTCCTCTTCTGTTCCTGTCAGAAGGTGCTTCCCCAAGATACAGGAAGGGAGAGCCATACCTAGCTGAGCCTTGCCTGCAAATGGAAGCCAATCAGTGACAAGAGTGGCTGCTCCTTATTGAGAGCCAAGCAAATGCAGATTTATTAAGGAGAAGTGAGAGACACTCCGGAGGGTGGAAGGGATCCCAAGGGAAGGAAACACTGCAGAGCTATGTTGTAGGGCCTTTTTTTATAAGATTTTTGGCAGAAACTGGACAGAGACCCAACGTGATTTCAATTGAGATGTTTAATGCTTTCGACATATCACCTGGGGAGATGACCATGCACTGCTTCCCAGTTAGGAGGATGGTCATGTGCTGACCCCCTCTCTGTCCATCTTTGATTTGCTTTGTGAGCTGCTAACCTTGCCTCCTCTGCTGGCTGCTAGCCCTGGCTGAAACTGTAATTACTGGCCTTGGAAGTGTTACTGTTCTCTGACCTTCACTGATATCTCGCTGGCTGCTAACTAAACTGGGCTGTGTTTGTTCTTCTGTTTATATGAATAAAAGGTCTCGAGTCAGGGTTTAAACACATCGAGGTGGATTGTTGAAGGTATGAAGGGTATTGAGAGAGTTATTGATACTGCAGATAGACCACAGCATGGTAGGGCCTCTGAGGAGAGTTCAGGCCACAATACCAGAAAGAGAGCATGTACGGTCTCTGAAGAGAGCATCCATAGCCCTCTAAGAGTGTGGGCGACCTGCTTGAAGCTTTACCATGTGTCCCTCTTTCCCTCGCCGCCTGTGGGGAACTGGCTCCCGCCTCAAGGCCTTTTCTCATATATTCTCTTGGTTTCTCTCTAAGGACATGGAAGCTTTTCCTTCTCCTCAACATGCCCCATGGTCTCCGTCCCTTCAAGGACACTATGCCTAGCTGGCCAATGCCTATTATATTACAAGAATGGTTATTAGTGATATTCATGAGGATTGTTAAAGTGTCCCAGGAGTCACCCCGTGTGTTTTCGGACACCTTGAATGCTATTCTGTCACTTGACATTCAGGCTATCCAGAGTGGAACTCAGCATAGACCTCACCAAACCTTGTTCATTATCGCCAATTCCTGTCTTCACATTTCTGCACATTTTCCTGTGATGGTCTCAGGATCAACAGGTATTGGCCGTCAGCATAGAGGGAAGAATCCACGTGGTTCTGGGCCTTACAAAATTGCCTTCTGCTTGAAACCTAAGGTGCATCTGCTATGAAGAGCTCCTTAGCTTCCTGGCCAGGCCTGGCCTCAGTGGGCTCATCCAGGTCTCCTTAGCTGACCTCCTCCTGAATCCTGCTTCTGAATTCTTCTCCTGAATCTACATCCTAACATGACTGCTTCTCTTGTTGCCCTCCCTGTGCTCTCTCCCTATGTGTGCTTAGTTAGGATTGTGTAGATGTGCAGATTGGAGGAAGAAAGAAGGAACCACAAGGAAGTATGAGGTTTAAAGTATTCCCTTCAGTCTGGAGTCAGCAATCCATGATGCTTCTGCTCTGGGCCTTCAGACTGCTCCTGATCGCAGTGTATGTCTTTGTGGCCCGTGCCTGTCTATGAAGTACATCTAGCCCCAAGGGGTTGGGATCATAATGGAACCAACATGCCTAGCAAGAATGAGGATTTTCTTCTTTTTTTTTCTTTTTTAATTTATTTATACTTCTCTCATACAATACATCCTGACCACAGTTTCCCCTCCCTCCATCTCTCCCAGTTTGCCCCCTACGTTCCCCCATCTCCCCAAGATCCACTGCCTCTTTGTTTCCCTTCGGAAAAGAGCAAGCCTCCCAGGCATTTCAATGGAACACGGCGTAACAAGTACAATAAGACTAGGCACAAACCTTCATATCGAGCTTGGAAGGGGCAACTCAGTAGGAGGAAAAGGGTCCCAAGAACAGGCCCAAGAAAGAGACCCCCACACACTCCCACAGTCAGGAATATATGTTAACATATATACAGAGGACCTAGCACAGACCCGTGCAGGCTGCACAATTGCTGCTTCAGTCTCTGTGAGTCCCTGTGAACCCTGCTTAGTTGATTCTGTGGGCTGTGTTCTCTTGGTGTCCTCAACCCCTCTGGCTCTTAGAATTCTTCCTCCCCCTCTTCTGCAGGGTTCCCTGAGCTCCACCTAATGTCTGGCTGTGAGTCTCTGGATCTGCTCCCATTAGCTGCTGGAGGAAGCCTCTCCAATGACGATCTGGCTAGGCACCGATCTATGAGTATAGCAGAAAATGATTCCTAATGAGGAGTCATTTCATTGTTTTTTTGTTTTTTTTTTTTTTTTTAATTGGCCAGAGTTCTACCCTTGGCCTCTGGGCTATCCAGCCTCCAGTTTCTGGCCATCCGGGCAGCGTCGGTCCTGGGCTCCCTCTCATGGCATGGGCCTCGAGTTTGCCCCATCTTTGACCACTCACATAAGTTCTGCAACTCCATTGCCCTATCATATCTTGCAGGCAGGACAAATGAGGATTTTTCTCCTCCTCCTCCTCCTCCTTCTTCTTTTAATGTGGCACTCTGTGTATTTATTATAAATTAGGTCACATTCTCCCCAGAGGGAATTCAAGGAGGAAATGCAGTCAGGTGGCCCTGGGGACATGGCAGGGTAGCCAGGAGAAGGGTCCCAGGTATGTCCTTGGACAGCTGCCACCTCTCCATGGGAAGAGCAGCTATCGTCGCCTTCTTCTTATTGGCTTATTCTTATATAGCTGCCTTTTGTGAGAACATGACGATTGAAGGAGGCACAACTTCCCGGTGGCCATCATGAGTGCAATAGCAATTGTTGGATGGTTTGTGACTGGGGCCTACAGGGGGCTTAGGAGGTGGCTGGTACACTTGGCGATTTCCTGGTATCTCAGCTACAGCTTCGCAGGCAGGTCTTGTCCAGATGCCCAGTTTCGCAGCTTCTGGATAGTGCAAGTAGCAGACACCATGTTTCTCCAGATGAGAGTTTTCTAAAGAGACACATGTGTCTCTCAGTTTGGCTATCTGGGTCCATTGAAACAAGGTACCCCAAGGAACTGGAATTTACCCCGAAATCTCATACTGCGAGAAGGAAGTTGCTGAATCCTGCTTTCAGCTTGGGGGGGATCTTGTCTCTGGGAAAGCAGAAGGACTCACACAGTGCTGGCAGCTTGTCAGCACCTTGCAGGAGCGGCTGTCAAGACAACAATGCCGCTGGGTAGTGGTGGTGCATGTCTTTAATCCCAGCACTCGGGGATGAGGGGGGCAGAGACAGGCAGATCTCTGTGAGTTTGAGGCCAGCCTGGTCTACACAGTAAGTCCAAGACAGCCAAAGTTCTAACGGAGAAACCCTGTCTCGAAATTCCAAAAGGAAAAAAAAAAAAAAAAGACAATGATGGGGTACTGATAGGCAGCACCATACCTTGATCAGGAGTGCCAAATTATGCATATTTCTTGCCTTCTAGTTAAACCTTAATGTTAAGGCAGAACCCTGAAGATAGAGTCAAGGAGGTCGCTGAGTCTCTTTATTCCTCTTCTTTCTGTGGCCACATTGAATACATATGCTTTTCATTGTTAACTTTTCATTGTTAACTCTTTCAATTGTAATCGTGGCTGAGCCTGGCTTGGGGCACAGGCTGTGACCGTGAATCCAGTACACTAAGGCAAGAGTTATGGGAAGTAGTCCTCAGATCTCTAGCTACATGTTCTTGGGTCACTGGTGTTTCACTCCATAAACAACAACAAAATATGCTTGATAAAATGTAAAGAGCTCCTGGTGGTGAGTAGAAGTCCTCCTTACCCAACCTGGCTATCCCAGTTTTGCTTCATGTAATAGGACATCCACTGTTAACTGATAAGTGTCCTTGTGTCCTCCAGACTAACTAACACGTGCTCAACAGGTGTCTGTGAGCCGTGCTGGGGGTTGAACCTGCAGCTTCTAAGAGTATCTTGCTGGCATGCAGGGCCCACAGCCCATTTCATAGCTATCCCCTGTCCCCCATCTCCTCTTCTCTCTTTCCAGCGACTTCCTGTGCTGTCCCTCCAAAGTACATGAGCGGCTCTAAGTGCTATGGCCGTCGGAGCCGACCTGAGCTTTGTGACTCTGCCACTGCAATCAAATACGGGTCTGAACAGCAGGCCAAGGGCAGCGTGAAGTCACCACTGAGGCGTTCTGCATCTCTGGAAAGTGTAGAGGTGAGTCAGCCGACCCTTCCCACCCAGAGTGCCCAACACCAGGGAAGTAATTGTCAGTTTGCCACTGTCCATTCACATTGGCCTGGTGGATGCAGGCAGGGGACCAAGTTCCTGGGCATCTCGAGTCGTCAGCAGCCTGGGTGCACATGGCACCCATGCTTTAGTTAGCCCTCTTCTCTATTTGCCGCAGTGCTGGTCCCAACTACACTCCTTCAGATGTGGAGCAATGGGGACCTTGTAGTGACCTTTCTCTTTTCCTGGCTCACCAACCATACCTTCCTCTCATTATGGAAAGTTGAAGTTAGGGCTATACAACAGAGGAACACCACATGGCAAGGAATGGAAAAAGAAGCCTTCGGTGATCCCCAACGTTAGGACTGTGGGAGTACTGAGTCCACAGTACTGTCTGCCTCAGGATATACCAAGGCCCACCTGTCTGTAGTCAGGAAAGGAGCAGACAGATACCTCCTGGAGTGTGAGAGCTGACCCTTTCCCTGCCCCTGAGCCTTTTGCTGCTGGCAATGGAGCCTCACCTGTTTTGTGTAAAGAAATCTGTGCCCTGGGGAAGGGGAGGTGACTCAGTGGAGAAAGGTACTTCTTGCCAATCCTAATGGTTTGAGGGAACACTCTTCTGAGCTTGTGACTCTCCACCTTCCTTGTGATGCCTTGTCTCTGACTCCCAGTACAAACAGAAAACACTGTGTTCTCAGCTGAGAAAATGCATTAGAAAAATGGAACTGAGTGTTTATCACCAAGTTCGCTTCTGATTCTGAGAGTTGGTCAGCTTTAAAGGGGAAAGAGTCTCAGTTACCCAGGCGTTCTTTCAGATCAGCAGGTCACACAGCACCCACTCAGAAGCTGGTGTGGTGAGGCTTCTACTCAAGTCACACAGTCCTTGGTGGCCCTGCCTCCCCTGCTGAGGTGTCAGAGCTTACTAGGGACTGTGCTGTCCTGAGGTCCCCTAAAGGGACAGAGGCTTGCCTTTCTGTTTGCTGAGCTGATAGGGATGGTAAAGGACTATGCATAGGACCATGATTCCATAGTATATGTTAGATGTGTCCTGGGAGTGGAATGTTGGACAATTCCCGTCACGTGCTGGTGTCTAAAGCTGTCACATCCTGCTGGAGGATGCATCTGTGTTTCCAGTGTGACCTGCTGGTAGTTTATGCTATGGAGCTCAAGTATGCAGAACAAGGCATGTGCCCAGCCCCACATCTGAGTCCTTTGCTTTGGAGTGGGCATTCATCTTCCCAACATACAAAGCCCAGTTTAGTGGGACCAAAACCTGTTGAGCTTCATTCAGCCTGGGGTGCCAGCCCAGACAGAGTGCATCTTCAGTGGTCCCTCTACCCCAACATCCTTTGTGCTTATTCCTGGTGTTTCATCCACCACAACACCCACTGGGGTACTCACGTCCTTCTCTTCACTTTTTCACAGAGCCTCAAGTCAGATGAAGAAGCTGAGAGTGCTAAAGAACCTCAGAATGAATTATTTGAAGCACAAGGTAACATCTGGCTTCATGCTATGTCTAATTAGAGCTCTGAGAGCCAGGTTGTTGTACAGGGTAAAGTCTTGGGAACTACATGTTGTGTGACTCTCATAGGTTCCTTCTCAGAAGTGGTTAGGATGTTGACATCACAGCCCTGAGACTAGGAAACTTCAGTTTCCCCAAAGGCCAGTTCCTGAGATAGAGGCTTCTGGCCAAGGCTGCAGGTTCCTGCTGCTGCTGATTCATAGCCTGTGGGTTCCAGTGTGACCCCAGATGGCAGGTATTGCCATGGAGTCTCAGGCCCAAAGGTTCTGCTTGACCTGCTTGCAGGATCTCCTGCTGTGAAGGGGTATCCTCAGACCCAACCAGGGTTGGAGTTGTCCCCCAGCAGAGACTAGCACGTGGTCCTGCTCCTTAAGAGTCTCACAGGGCAACCAAAGAGTCGCAGTTGGAGCAAATCCATACATGAGCATCAGGAGAGTAGAGCTGAAACGGGGCTCTTGACCATCAGAACTGCTGTGGTCTGTGCTACTGAGCTCCGAATAGCCGCTGGGTGCACAGGTGTGAGCTGGTTGTGACATCTGTCTGCACCTTTCTGGGATGGTGTGTGAATTACATGTTCCTGGGGGGTACAGAAACAAAAAGGTTTTCATAGCCTAGGAGACTGTACGGAGTGATTTGATTTTTTCAGACTCGTATTTGCCCGTGTCACTTCTGTGATAACAGGTGAAGAAATAGTGCCTCAGACACCGGAGTGCTGGGGTTGGCTCTGTGAGTAGAGTGCTTGCTGCATAAGCAGAGGACCTGAATTCAGATTCCCAGCACTCACATAAAAAGTCGGGTGTGTCAGTGCAGGTCTGTAATCCTAGCACTGGTGAGGCAGAGACAACGGGAACCCTAGAGCTTGCTGACTTCCTAGTCCAACCCAGTCAGTAAGATGCAAGTTCAGTGAGAGACTCTGTCCTGGAGAATAAGGTGGTCCTGACATCTACACATATGTGTACCAGCAAACACATGTACACAGACAGGCGCGCACACACACAGAGTAATAAAAAATGAACTCTGCAGTTTAAACTGGGGAGATGAGACTAAGGCCAGTGGCAAACAATTCCAAAGCAAGAAGACCATGTATAATCAACTGCCATCATCAGTGATGCCACAGGCGTGATAAAAGGAGCTTGCTAACAGCATGGGGTGACGTCTGTACCAGGCCACTGTGCAAACCCTGAGGAACTGGCCAGGGGACTGCCTAGGCCTTTCTGGCCCCTTCAGCATGCTGAAAGTAGTCGGAGCATCACTCACTTAGTGCAGCCGAGGCACATGCAGAAGGTTTTGTTGAGCTTGGGAATAAGAGTGAGGTTCACCCCAGGCGTTGATGGCCACAGCAGCCAAATGCTTCATGCTGCAGCAGAGCTTCTCTGGAAGGGGATTGGAGTACTCAGGAAAAGTTGAAGAAGATGGGTAACATGGCTCAGTGTCACGGTATCCAGGGCCTCTGCAGAGACAGGAACTGAGTCATGAATTGTGGGAATCTTGTGAATCACATGTGAAGGTGACTCACAAAGGTGGGCTGAGGCCCAGATATGGGCTGCCTTTGAGGGAAGTATGGCTGGGCTTCCTCACAGGGTGATGGCTCAGGTCTCCCTACAGAGGGCTGGCTAGCTGGGCTTCCGATAGCTTGTGTCACAGGAGCCTCCCCTACAATCACACAGCATAACTTTCATGTTCTATTGGTGAAAGCTGTGACAAGGCTTCTGAGGTTGGAGGAGAGCAGCCACAGACACCCATCCACTGATGGAAGAAAGAGCATCAGAATTTGGAGTCATGTTTTTAAACTGCCTCATGGGGAAAGAAAAAAAGATGAAGGCAGGCATTTCAGAAGAGGGGAGGAGTGAGAACATAAATGTGACTGATGTGTGCTTCCCTAAGCAAGTGGGGCCCTTTAAAGCCAGACCTGAGAGGCCTGAGGATCACAGGAAGCTGTTGTAATCTTTGGAGAGGTCAGTGATGAAAAGAACTTATGTGTGAGGCTGCAGTGTCCAGGGAGGAAGAGTCCGGAGCTGGCAGAACAGATGAAGTCCTATTCTGGCTGCAGTGCCCACCCCCAAGCCCCTTATAGTTCCTGTAAGGAATTGCCTTTCGGATTCATTTGTGTAGCTGGTGTGTCCTGTTACAAAAGACATGAAGCTTCTAGCTCTGACTACCCATAAGTAATGGACAGTCTAGCCGTCATCATCCTGCATACAACAAATCCCCAAACTGGGCAGAATTCCCTGTGATCTATGTCGTGGATCAGGCTGCACTGGCCCTTTAGTGTGCTTTCCACCACCCATTACATAGTGTCTTGGGAGTACTGAGCCTGGCTCTCTTTGGAGGACAGTGGCTTTTATGTTACTTGTTGGGTTATGACAATAACTAATGTCTATAAGGCTGACTATCCCAATGTGATTTCTTTATTTTGGGTGTGTTTATCTGTGTTTAACTATGATCCTCCCTTGCTTCAGGCCAGCTGCGATCCTGGGGTTGTGAGGTCTTCGGGACACCCAGGAAATCTTGTAGCCCCTCCTTCAACACTCATGAAAGCCAAGTCCAGGGCATCTGGCATGAGCTGGGGGTTGGCAGCAGTGGTCACCTGAATGAGCAGGAGCTGGCTGTGGTCTGCCGAAGCATCGGGCTCAATGGGCTTGAGAAACAGGTGAAGGCCTGGGGCCACCCCAGTGACTTGGTATTTGTAGCAGTCATATTTAGTGCTACAGTTCACCTTTAGACAGCCGTTCTCTTCCGCACGTTGTAATCTCAGATCTTTTGATAGCTTCCAGTATTGTTGTCCAAAGCTCGGAGATACTTTTGAGCGTCTATCTTCACCCACACAGCCCATCCTCACAAATTTATGACTGTTCTCAAGGGTATTGGTTGCTTCTAAATCCTTTTCTTAGAACTCTCCGGGTACCTGGAATAAACAAACACCCTTCTCCTTCTTCTGCCCAGTCTAACACAGCATCTTTGAGCCTTTCTATACCCCAGCTGTATGCTCCATTCTTCTGGGAATACTTGGACAGGAAGTCGGCTGTGGTGATAGCATAGGTCCCACATGTTACTGTTCCTACCCTGTATCTTTGCTGGACCATGAACTGTAAGGCTCAGGCTGGGTCTTCAGCAAGTTCCTGTCCACAGTGGACACTAAGTATCTATAGAGTTAGGACCTTCAGATGCTGTCCCCTCCCACCTATCAAGGCCATGTAGGAGTCAAATGAGCTGAGTCTCTTTGTAAAGGAGCTAGACAGTTTGAATTTTGGGTAAGGCAACTGCCCTTGTTGGGTGCTTGGAACTAGAGGGACAGAGCAAGGCAACTCCAGGCCTGAAGAGTGGTGGCTTTTGTCTAGGAACTTGAAGAACTGTTCAGCAAACTGGATCAAGATGGAGATGGCAGAGTGAGTCTTGCAGAGTTTCAGCTTGGCCTGTTCGGTCACGAGCCTCCTTCGCTTCCAGAATCTTCCAGTCTGGTCAGACCAAACAGGGTCTGGTCTCATTGTCAGGTAAAATGGGAGAATTAAATGTCAGACGCCAGCAGCACTTGGTGTTGCTCCTTGACAGTGAGGGTGCTGGCCGATGGTTCTGCCAGTGTTGCAGCAGTGAGCGCAGGAGCTGGATAAGCCTGCGCACACCTGTGCACATGCGCGTGCAGCACTCGGTGGACCTCAGGTTCATCTGGAGGTGCTCGTTCCTTACTGAGCATTACTCACCTTCTCTGAACTACATGTTCAGCTGTAAAATGGAAACAGTCTGAGCACCTACCAGGGGTTTCCAAAGAATAATGCAGTATGGGGAATGTGGCAGTTCCACAGTATGTCGTCTCAGGTGTGCCCTATACGGTGATATCTCTCTGAGACAACTAAGGTTGTCTGGGATTAGTCCTCCATGTGGCTTCAGTTTTCGTTGACAACCCGAAGTCCCAAATTTTATTTTGCACAAGCCACTTTTCTTAGAGGCTACTTGGCCCAACAGTCTGTCTTATTACCACCAGGACATAGCACAGGACTGCTCTGGGGACAGGCACTGGTATGGGCAGGTGCGTTTAAGAATCTTAAGTTTTTGACTAAAGTTAGTGGACATAGGCAGAGAAACTCAGGATGAGTACTGCAGAATGGTATCAGCCCCACCAGTCAGAAATACCAGGGGTCCAGTGCGGATCAGTGGTGGAATTCTTGCCCAGCATGTGCAAGCTCTGGGCCATTCTTAGCACCACACATAAACACAAAAAGAGCAATTCTGAAAGCCTGACGATGAGACCCCCAAGTCATGCTCATTGTTGGTTCAGCTGGACACCCCCCTGAGTGAGGCCACGTGTTTCCTGTGCCTTGATATCACTGGCAACTGTTATCAAATGGGATCCTCAGAGTGTCTGAACCTCCCTCCGGAAGGGCCAGCCGCTGTCTGTACGCCCCAGGCTAGCTTATAAGGAGGACTGTGGGTCCCATGTGCTTCCCAGCAGCTGCCTCTTCACCTGACACCTCACCTGTGGCAGAGGTCACAGTCTAGAATGTGCTAGACGTTGCAGCCCCTCTCTGTTCACCTTGTTTCCTTTCCTTTCCTGCACACGGTGAGCTGCTCCCACGCTCATGGGCACTATGGATGCTGTACCAACTTCCTACCATGTCCACTCTACTCACAAACTGCCTCCATACAGGTAGACAGTGCAGGCATACAGCTGCATGCATACACACCCACATACTGCGCTCACTGTGCACATATCATCTGTCTGTGCACATTCACTGAGTACACACACATCCACCATACACGCGTTCCTACTGCGGACAGGGCCCATCCACTGTATGTGTGCATCTGCTGTGTATACACACTATAAATGCTCACCAATTGTACACATGTATGTTTACTGTATACACTCAGACCAACTGTATACATACTTTATTTGTGTGTGTACACCTGCTCTAGACATTCGCTCAGGCTCTGTATATGTATACCCACGCTAGACATGTGCCTGTCCATTGTACATAGGAGCTTACTGAAAACACATGTGCATCCTGCTGTACATGCATACCTGCTGCAGACCTGTGTGCATCTATTGTACCTGCACATCCACCATATGTAGATCTATTTAGGCTCTGTACATGTGTCACCCGGTATAGAGACATGCAGTTCATCACACCTGCACATCCATAGTATGTGGGAACCTGCTGTAGACATATGCTCATTCACTGTACATGCATATCCACTGTAGATACTTGATCAGTCTCACTGTTGACCTGTGCACATTCACTATTTATGTGTACCTACTGTGT
>JAMJFZ010003417.1:0-20000 GCA_026225945.1 Cricetomys ansorgei
GAGGCAGGTGGATCTCTGTAAACTCAGGGCCAGCTTGCTCTATGTGGAGAGTTCTAGGCCAGCAAAGTTACACGGTAAGACCTTGTCTGGCTGAAAAACAAAAATCACGGTGGAGAGTGTCTGAGGAAAACACTCAAGAGTCAGCCGGGCTTCCGCACACGACACGCAGATACATGTGCGCACCCTCACACACACGATCTGAGCAGCAGAGGCTTCAGGTGGGGCCTCTGGAGAGGAGCCCTCGCACCCATTTCCCACTCCTTAAAGAACATAGTGGCCGTCGGGGCCGGCTTCTGCGATGGGCTGGGCTTCGGGGACAACACCAAGGCGGCTGTGATCCGGCTGGGGCTCATGGAGATGATCGCCTTCGCCAAGCTCTTCTGCAGCGGCCCAGTGACGTCCGCCACGTTCCTGGAGAGCTGTGGCGTGGCCGACCTCATCACTACCTGCTATGGAGGGCGGAACCGCAAGGTGGCCGAGGCCTTCGCGCGCACTGGAAAGGTAGCTCAAGGCCGATGTCCAGGTGGGGTGATCAGCAGGGAGGGTGGCGCGCTGGCACCCCTGTAGTCCTAACTTGGGAGGCGAAGGCGGGAGAACGCTGCGCGTGTCCTGCAGCCAGACCCTGTCTCAAAAGCCGCAGACACACACATGGACAAGGGCAGGACTGCGGCCTGCCCAGAGTGTGCTTGAGGCCCTGGGCTCGCCTGCTCCACGGGGAAGGGAGACTGTTTGGAATATTCCCATTTCTCCACACACACACAAGATCCTGCTCAGCTTTGCTCTCCCTCCTCACGCACATGCCTTTCCTTCACAGTCCATTGAGCAGCTGGAGGGAGAGATGCTGAACGGACAGAAGCTGCAGGGGCCCCAGACAGCCCGGGAGCTGCACAGCATCCTCCAGCACAAGGGGCTGGTAGACAAGTGAGCGCCCTCACTCCTGGAGGGGGCTGGAGGGAGGGCGCAGAGGGAGGGAGCCAGAGGGAACCTATCTTCTTGAACGCACACAACCTGTGTGTGGACAGAGCGAGCGTGGGGCGTCTGGGGTGCCGGGTGTCCTAAGCCAGGTTGCCCTCTTGGAGACCGCACACTTCCTGTTTTGGACCCTGTGCGCCGCCTCCTTCTCTGTCCTTTCCTCCCTAGGGTGGAGTTCTAGGACAGGACGCCCACCTGACTGCCCTACCTCTTCCTTCATTCCCCTAACCAACCCCACCCCCCACCCCAGTCCTGGTGCTGAGGTGGATGCGCTCTGCTTCAGAGCAGTCCTTTCCTGGGAGCACAGAGACAATCTCGGACGGAGAGGGTGTGGTACAGGTTCAGAATAAGAGCTCATGGCGCTCTTACAGGGACTAGCGCGAGCGAGGGTAACACGAGGTAACTGGTACAGTACGCCGTCACATAAAACATAAACAGCTACATCTTTGCTACTTTATCATACTGGTCCCATTTTACAACCGATGATACTGAGGTCCAGAAGCGTTAAATGGGTTACTCAGTCAAAAAAACCCAAAAACCTCTTAAAGCTGGGACTCAGACAAGCACATGCAGTAAGGGATCAGGGCCCATGGCAACCTGACCCCAAACCCAGGGCTCAGAGTCCACATTCCCTGCAGGTGGCAACTGAGAGCTGGGAAGGAGGCCAGGGAGGTGGTGGGCTGGGCCTGAGTCCGGCCAAGGGTGAGCATGGCTGTCAATGGCTGAGCTTTCTCGTTCGTTCGTTCTAGGTTTCCCTTGTTCACTGCTGTGTACAGAGTGTGCTACGAGGGCCAGCCGGTGGGCGAATTCATCCGCTGCCTGCAGAACCACCCGGAACACATGTGAGTGTGGCCAGGCCCAGGACAGGCAGCTCCTCCACCCAAGCTGGAACACCTGCCATCAGGAAGATCTCAGGACTCCCCACCAGCAGAGTCTCACTGAAGGACACGGAGGACAGAGGCTGTGGGGCTCGGCTACATGCCTGGAGACCCGGAATTGCTGTGAAGCCTGCAGCCTCTTGCAGAATCGGTCCTTCCTCACTGTCCTCTGGGAACTGGAGAATCAAGCCCCAGTGCTGCCTGTTCCATGGGTGGGGTGGGGGGGAAGGGAAGGTGCCAGGTCGAGGGCTGCCGATCGCTGCCTCACACACACTGGGAATCTGTCCCAAGCCCCATTAAGTGACTAAAGAAGGACTTTAGCCACAGGAAGAATGAGGTGAGGGCTGCCAAGGGAAGGGTCTGGGCGCCTGAGCTGACATGGACCCCAGCGGCCAGTTGGCTGACCTTAGCCAGCCCTGCCAGCATCAGGGATGCAGTGTTTGTTAACAGAATACAAAGGTCTCAAACAGCGCTCTTCCAACTTCTCCTAGCAACATCTGCGCCCTCAGAAACCTCTGCTTGGCCTACTTCCCTCCCCCCAGGCTACTTTGGCACAAGAGTTGCTCCACACTGGCATCTCTGGCCCCGGGGGGCTTGCTATTCTCCCCAACAACTTCCTGGTTCCTAGAGCTTTGCCAGCGCCTCCCCAGCCTGCCTCCCCCCCTGCGTGACCTTTCCAAGCTTTCCCTTGCCTGCGCCCAGCCGCCAGCACCCTCTTTGGGGAGCAGGAACTTAATCTGCTGACTGAGCTACACTTTTTCATAGCAGGCTCAGATGGCCCAGGCTCCCCTGACCTTCCTGTCTGTCCCGCCTCCCTGGTCAGGAGCTCTAGTTGGGGGAAGTGTAAGCCAGTCCCTGCTACAGCTGACACTTCTAAAAAGGCATCCCACCCCGTACCTGTCTTCCCAGGGTCCTCCCGACAAGGCCACATCTCTGTGGTCACCTCCACCTTCTTGTCTAACAGAAGGTAGGCTGCATAGCTTATCTTCATCAGCTCCGTCATCCGAACTTGACTCTACCCCTGCCCCCTGCCCAGCGCTCTTTAGCTGTGCTCAGACACCCAGGGGTGCCGCCCAGCATCCAAAGACTCCCAGGTTCAGTGGGTTTCCATAACATCGGTCTTGATAGCCCAAGGGGAGCTTTTGGAATGAAGTCCTCATGAGATACTGATCACACACCTCGGGAGCTGGGAAACTCAGGAAAGACAACTGAAAACAGCCTGCCCTGGTGAGGGAAGAGCAGAAGGGGGGATGGGAATATGCTTTGCACTGGCCTCTTTCCAATACTGGTGGCAGCAGGAGAATGTCACAGATCAGCAGCCTGGAGCCCTAGCTATAAATAGTCCCGAGAGGCGAGAGGCTTCTCCCTCCAGCAGGGGTCTCCATTTCGTGCGCGGCGGCAACTGGCAGCGCCTGGCTCTGGCAGCTTTATGTTAAACCCACACACCTCGGCGCCAGGCTCCGCCCTCGCCTAGCCTTTGAGAATGCGGCCTACCGGCGAAGGTCAGGGCTGTCGGGGCAGCGCAGGGGGAGCCTTGCCATCCAAACGCGGCCGGGCAAAGCCTCCCTCGCACGGACTGGATTCAGAGCTGCCTTCCAGGAGGCTGGGTGGGGTGCAGGCGCAGATTCCGACCTGTGTCTGCGCACACGACGCTGAGCCCGAGGCCTGCCACTTGTCCATCCAATAAAGCGTGTTTTTTCCAGAACGGAAGCGTCGGGGAGTTTATGCGGCGGTGCACGTGTCGGCGTGCGGTCACGCGTCGGTGCATGCCCGCTCTCCCTCGGTGTAAGACAAGGAAAGAAAGGCCGTTCCTGGGCGACAGCCCAGGGGACCGGGACCCGCCCACCTGCGCCTTCCGTCCCCTCCTCCGCCCCAGCGCGCCTCGGGGGTCTCGGCCCTGTCACGCCGCGGGCACACGAGGAGCTCACGCGCAAGGCGGAGCGGCAGCGCTCTGAGTGCGGGCGCGGTCCCCACCCGAGCCGGCCGCCGCTGCGGACGCTAGGGGGCGCGCGCCCATCTCGGGCGGAGTCCCAGAGACTCTACCGAGCTACAGTGACGTCACTGCTCCGTGCCTGCGATTGGCTGATTCTGAGCTGAGTTTTTTTTTTTTGTTTGTTTGTTTCCGGTTTTCCAAGTTTGGGGCGCCAAAGATGCGCTCTTAACGGAGCCGAACCACAACTCCCAGAATTCAATAGTCCGAGCGTGTGAGCCAGGAAGAGCGTGACGGCAGCCGGAAGTCCGAAGCCGGCTCCCGCCTTGGTGGGCGGGCTTCCGCTGCGGGGAGGAACAGGGCTCCGCGCCGGTGCAGTGGCCCTCGGAGGTGGTGAGCCGCTCCTGCTTCCGGCTGCGCGACTGTGACTGCAGGAGGCCGGCCGGGGGATCGCTCTGACGCGGCCGGGCTGCGGCATCAGGTAGGCCGCGCCCCGCGCCCCCGCTCGCGCCCCGCGCCCCCGGCTCCCCTCCCCCACCCGCCCCTGGTCCTCGGCCTGTGCCCTTGGGAGCTCGAGGCCCCGCCCTCGGCCTCCTCGGCCCCGCCCGGCCCGGCCCGCCAGCACGGGGTCCTGGCTTGCCCCCCAGCTCGCGCGGACCGCGTCTGCAGACCGCACCTCCTCGAGGGCTAAAGGGCTGAAGCTAGATTCGGGTGAGTGTAGGGCCGCGATTGTTCTCTTCCGTGTCGGAATCATTTGGCGGTGTTGAGGATCGAACCCAGAACTAGTGCGAGCAGTCTACCGGGAGCGGCTCCGAATTTTCCAGAAACCTGAGCTGCTCCCGTGTAGAGGGCGTTAGAAGAGGCGCAGCCTTGCGGATTGCACCCGCGGCGTTTATCGTGAGCATCCTTCCCGTGTTTTTCTCGTCTCTGAGACCTACAGCCCATCCGTTTCCTCATCCAGTCGCAGAGCCCCGCCCATTAGTCCCGGAGCTGACCCTGTCCCGGCGTGATCCGCCCGCTTCCGTTGCACCGGAAGACCCTGCTGCTCTCGGGACTGTTCACGGCTCGGGCTCCGGGTGCTGAGCTGTAGCACCTAGCTCACATTCATTGAGTACCTACGGCTGACCTGAAGTACTTAGCTACTCATTCGTGAAGTACGAGGGCTGATGTTGAATTTACAGTCCTCCTGCCTCCACGTCCTGAGCGCTGGGGTTTCCGGCGTGTGCTCCATTTAAGAGAGTGCTGGGGACTGAGACGAGTACCTGCCAGCTGAGCCCCTGTCCCTGGCTATGCTCAGATCGTGATCAGAACAAGAGGAAACTATTACTTGAGCAGGGTGAACTGATCACTCCTGAGATCCCAGCACTCTGCAGAGTCTCAAGCGCCTAGAATTTTCTCGGTCGTGTCACCCATCCCCTGAACCCCACCACCTAAATTCTAAGAGTTTTAATTCTTGTCTTTGGGATGAGGAGGCTGCGATCCTTTTACTAATCTGTTTTTCTCTGTCCGGGAAGAATGCTAGACACTCAAATCTTGAAGGGTCTAAGGCCTTCTGGAGCCCTGTGTTTTAATGCCCAGAGTCCTCCAGTCCACTATGCTAAATTGACTTCAGCTCTGAACTCAGCTAGAGACAGTCTCTGAGGGTCAGAACCTGTACCCTGGCAGTCCTAATGAATCTTAGTAAACCGATTGAAAGCAGGCGGATGGCAGTAACACACGCCTTTAATCCCAGCACTTGGGAGGCCGAGGCAGGCGGATCTCTGAATTCCAGGCTACCCTGATCTACAGAGGGAGTTCCAGGATAGCCAGGGCTGTTACACAGGGAAACCCTGCCTCAAAAAATACCCCCTCCCGTGAAAAAAAGTGAAAAACAGAAAAAAAGATTTATCTAACCCTAACCTAAAAAGATGCATTTGGTGTGACTACACTGAGATGGGACCCCCTCCCCACACACCCACAGGCCTGCCTGCGGGGCTAACACGGGGAAGAATTTGACCGCTGTAAGCAAGCAGCCGGAGTGGAATGTTAAGCGCACTTGCCGCACTTCCAGAGACCGGGGTTGGTTCCCCGTGGTCTGGGCAAGCTGGTCTAAGCACAAGCGTGGAGGGCATTCAGACCCACCTGCTTCCAGACTCTTACTGCCCTCTGTGCGGGTTCTGAAACTGCAGTCCTTTACCGTTTTTAAGCCCAGCTACGTCTGGGGTGGTCTGGGGCCACCAGCATGGGATGCATCACCCTAGTAAAGGTGTGGTGGCTACAGACGGACTGGGGAGCGGAGGCCTGTCTCCCAGACCGATCCAATCTGTCTTTGTAGGGGAAGACATGCCGAAGGCCAAGCAACTGGCTGACCTTGGCTACAAGACCTTCTCTGCCTCCATGATGCTCCTCACTGTGTACGGGGGCTACCTCTGCAGCATCCGGGCCTACCGCTACCTGCAGCTGCGCAGTGCCCGGCGCCAGGCAGCAGAAGAACAGAAGACCTCGGGAGTCCTGTAGAGCGCTGCCTCCCCTGAGCAGAGGCTGGAGGCATGGAGTAGAAAGGCCTCCCTCGCCATCATCCGTGGCAAGAGCTCTGGCGTGTGGCTTTCAAACCCGCTGGGCTGGTGTTGTGGTTTCTGTGGTACTCCCAGTTTGTGCCAGTTTGACAGTCGGTGGAGGCTTTCTGTTGAATGGGAATGTGAGGGTGAGGTTATTACAGAGATTAAATATTTTACCGGGTTTGTCTTAGTGTTTTGTGTACCCAGAGGATGTTGGGGTCACAGAGGTGGCGCCTGGTGTCTTAGTTACTTTAGTTATGTCCCCCCTTTTTGAGACAGTCTTTGTAGCCCTGGCTGTCCTGGAACTCTGTATATAGACTAGGCTAGACTATATATAGACCTATATAGATACCCTATACAGGTAGACTGCCTTTGTCTCCCAGGTGCTGGGATTAAAGTCATTTGCTACCACGCCTGGCAGTATCTTTTCTATTTCTGTGAAGACACCGTGACCACGGCAAGTCACCTAAGAGTTTATTTGGGGCTCCATGACCATCATGGTGGGGAGCATAGCTGCAGGTCAGTAGGTGCTGATGCTGGAGAAGCTGAGAATTTACATCTGATCCACAAGCACAAGGCAGAGAGCTAACTGGGGATGGCATGGGTTTTTGAAACCTTGAAACCTCCAGCCTTTGTCCTAGCATTTTTGTAGATCCCTTGAAAGAGCTCTTTGGGCAAGTGACCATTTCTAGCTAACTGCTATGTCTAAGGAATGGGGTGCTTTAGCCAGCATGGCTACTGATGTACCTCTGAATCAGGCAAGACAGGCACTTATGTGTGGATCTGATACAGTGGCGTGGGAGAGGGTTAGCTCACAAAGCTGTTCACTTGAAGCCAGCGGCAGAGGGGTGGATTGAACGCTGCCATGTAGTCTACATGTAGCTCCTACACCGAGGGAGGACTTCAAAGGAAAGTGTATCAGGAGGTGAGGTGGCTGTGCAGCTTGCGGCCAGGCCTGACCTGAATGCGGTCCTGGAGACCACGTGGCATAGGGAGAACTGACTGCCACAGGTGTGCCCTGGCGTGTATGCCTCCACCCCTGCCAAATAATTAGTAAAATGTTAAAAAGCAGATTCAAGTAAAGCCTGGAAAGAGATTCGTGCTGCTGTCTTAGATCTCTTTACCATATTTACTTTTGTTTCTTAGTTTCTAAAGGCAGGGCCCCATGTAGTTATGTGGGCCAGGCTGGCCTTGAACTTGCAGTGACCCTTCTGCCTCTACTTCTCAGATCATACACATCTCCATACCTGCCATATATTTTATGAGTTACTTTACAAAACCACACCCAGAAATCCCAAGAAATGACGCTGCGGACACGTGTTGTCCACCATAGTGGACGCTAAAGCATCAAGTTTTTTCTAGCTGTAGGTGGTGGCACATACCTGTAATCCCAGCACTTAGCAGATGGAGACGGGAAGATGGGAAGTTGGGAAGTTGAGGGTCAGCCTACCTATGGCAGCGATTTGAAATTGCTCAGCAATTAAGAGTGCTCGCTCTCACATAGGACCCAGGTTCAGTTCCCAGCACCCATGGCAACAGTGAACCATCTGTTATCCAGTTCTGAAAGATCTGATGCCCTCTTCTGGCCATCGTGGACACTGTGAGCACATGTGCAGATATATATAAGCAGGCAAAACACCCATACATAAAAATAAATCTTTAAAACTTTTAATTAAAAAGTGCAAATAAAAAAAATACAGCTTTTTCTTCATTTTAAAGTTTATTTGATGTCTTTTGTCTATGGGTCTGTTTATACATGCAGTGCCCAACCCATCAGGAAGAGGCAGGTAGAACCAGTTAGAGAGCAAATATGTTAGGGTG
Organism: Cricetomys ansorgei; assembly: GCA_026225945.1. Taxonomy (NCBI): domain Eukaryota; kingdom Metazoa; phylum Chordata; class Mammalia; order Rodentia; family Nesomyidae; genus Cricetomys; species Cricetomys ansorgei. The sequence goes on from JAMJFZ010003417.1 coordinate 8,139, forward strand.
TCCTGGGTCAAGGTAGTTTGTACACGTGACAGCATGGTGGCGCCTGACTTTAACCAGCACTGAAGGAGGCAGAGGTGTAGGGGATCTGTTCCAGGCCAGCCAGACTGCAGTGAGACTATGTCTTAGAAGGGAAAGTGACACTCCCAGCCATAACAATAGAAATGGGGGTTGCCCAGGGTGGGTGGGGCTGTCCACGAGGGAAGCAGTGAGTGGCATCCATGGACTAAACACTAGCCAGATATTCTCTTCAGAATGGCCATCTCAAAGAATAAGACATCTAGGCTTTTGGCCTCCGCCTTGGAGTTCTGGGATTGAAGGTGCCCCACCACCGTCCAGCACTAGACATAGTTTGTACCTTATTAAGATTCAAGTGACTAGTATGTTTGTGTTTCTGTTTCAGAATGCAGGAAATGTGATCATAATTAGGGAAGACTACATATGTAGAAGCTGAACTGGGCCACAGACATTTAAATTCTAAGCTTATAAAACACGTCAAGGGCAAGATGACTCAATGGGTAAGCACTGCTGACCAAGCCTGACACCCCAGTTCCATTCCTGCAGACAGAACTGACTCCCACATACGTACTGTGACATGCACACACATGTAAACAGTATTACTGCCCTGTATGAGGGCCATGCTTTTAATCTCAGCACTCAGGAGGCAGAGGCAGGTGGCTCTCCATGAGTTTGAGGGACCCTGGTTTACATATAGCGAGTTCCTGTGCTCTGTCTCAAAAATAAAAGTATCTCTGAAAACACGTATCAAAAATAAATACCCAGCAGGTGGAATATTTAAAAATATATTTCTCTTGGATCAGCACCAAAAAAATCTTAATTTCTGTATTACTTTTATCAAGATTTTAAAGTGTAGGTAAATTAAAAGTATTCTGATTGCTTGCCATGGTGAGTGTGCCTTTACTCCCAGCACTTGAAGCAGAGACAGGCAGACCTCTGAATTTGAAGCCAGTGTAATCTACACAGCGCTTCAAGCCAGCTAGGACTACATAGTGAGACCCGGTCTCAAACAATTTTTTTCCCCCAATAAAAACCACAGCCAAACTGGTGATGCATACCTGTGATACCAGCAGGTATACCAGGGAGGCAGAGGTAGGTGAATTTCTGAGTTCAAGGCCAGCCCTGAGCGAGTTCTACAGAGTAAGTTTCAGGATAGCCAAGGCTACACAGAGAAATCCTGTCTCACAAAACAAAACAAAACAAAAAAATATCTGGGCCTGGCGAGATGGTATAATTACAGCATGACTGGTGTGGGTAGCTAACCTCTTTCTGGTTGGGCTGAGGCCTGCACAGGAGGGAGTTCATGCCTAGTGCCTCCATCTGGTAAAAGCCTAGGTCCTAGGGAAGCTACTACTGCTTCGCTAGAGACTTGTCAGCCTGCCTTCGAAGTGTTTATGCAGATCGGTGCTGTCCTCAGCCTTGAGCGTCTTACAGTGGGGGCAGTCAATGCGGTCAGTGTGCTGAGCGTTAGATGCCCACGTGCACACATACACGCATGCACGTGGGGCAGAAAGAGTGTAAGAGCCTGAGAATGGAGGGAAGCGTTGAGACCTTTCTTCTGGAATGAGTAGCTGTGTCATTCATGAACTCACATCAGCTGTGAACAGAGCAAACCAGTCAACATTCCAGCTTGGATAGGGTAGGGAAGGAATTTTGATTTAGGGGTGTGGCCACTGGTAGGTTTAGTGTTTATGCTGGTACCAGTTAGGCTCCGGCTCATACAAAGGAGTCAGGTGAGATGCTTAGGGGGTAGAGATGCTTGCAACGAAGGCTGAAGAAGAACTGATTCCTGGGACCAGCGAGGTCAACGAAAACTGACCAACCACATCACCACTCATGGTGGCTTGCATGTGCCTGTACATGTATGTGCACACGCATGCATACACTGTATCTGTCTGTATCTATCTATCCATGTGTATCTATATGCTGAGTGTAAATGGTCTCTGTAGATCACATATATGATTTTTATTTATTTAAAAGCACATTAAGTGCCGGGAGTGGGAGGTGAGGCAGAGGCCGGAGGAGCTCTGACTTCCAGGAGAGCCAGAGTTAAAAAAGAAAAAGAAAATTAGAAAAAGAAGAGAAAGAAAATAAATGTTGCCAGGTGGTAGCACACGCCTTTAATCCCAGCACTTGGGAGGCGGCAGGCAGATCAGGGAGTTACAGGAGAGCCAGGGCTACTCAGAGAAATCCTGTCTCAACCCTTCCCCCTCCCCCCCCCAAAAAAACAAAACATTGTAAGAGAAAAAAAACCACAGACTCCATAAAAAATCTTTAAGGATACATCGAAACGGCAGTTCTCAAGTACATTTTGACAGCAAGGTCAGGCAAGCCACTTGGAGGAACAGGACCAGTAGATAAGGTTTTAAAAACGTTTAATCACATCATCTCTCTAGCAGCATAAATTAAGTTTAAAGTAATGAAAAAATAAACATAAATGGAATTTTGTTGGGCAGAAAAGGAATGGAATTATGCTTAGAAGTGGTGTAGGATGTATGAAAGATGTAAGTTTTGGCTTAATGCAAAATAAAATATACTGAAACAAGCATCCAGAAACAGCTGGGCTTCCAAGAAAGAAACAGAAGAATTGGAATCTAGACTAAAGATGACAACTAGCACAGCTCCTGGGGGAGGCTGAGGCAAAGTAACTTAAGGACTTTGGTTTGAATTCAATAGACAGTGGTTAGAGCACTGGCTCTTCCAGAGAACCTGGGTTCAGTTCCCACCACCCACATGACAACTCACAACTGTCTGTAACTCCATTTTGGGGGGACCTGATGCCCTCATGAAATACCCATACACACAAAATAAAAACAAATGAAGCCAGGCATGGTGCCGCACGCCATTAATCTCAGTACTCAAGAGGCAGAGGCAGGGGGATCTCGAGTCTGAGATGAGCCTGGTCTCCAGAGTGAGTTCTAGCAGAGCCAGGGCTATAGAGAAACCCTACCTCAAAATCAAAAATACGTAAGTCTCAACAACAAAAGCAGTAAGTACAGTAGTTAAGACCAGCTACAGAGGAAGCTGATTGAAGGGCGACCCGCCACCCCTGCCCCAGGTAAAGTGGAGATCTTGAAAGAACAGTCCTGTGAAAGAGGAGATTTAAAAAAAAATCACTCACTGACAGCAAAGAAAGCTTGGGTGCCTGCACCGTGGAACCAGAGACTGGAGACTTCTACACCCTGGCCTACCTCACATGATTCTGACAACTTCCACATGTATTTCCTGTGTCTGGAAAACACAAGCTTGTCCTTTTAATCCGCAGTTAAGAAACTGCACTGAAATGTCTCAGGGCTGGAGAGACAGATATCTCTTCCAGAGGTCCTGGGCTTGATGCCAGCACCCACATGGAGGCTCACAACTGTCTCTAACTCCAGTTCCAGGGGATATGACGCTCTGGCACCAGGCACACGTGTGGAACACACACATACATGCAAGCAAAACACCACACATATTTTTAAAAAAGAAACTGATCTTAGGTCATCGTCCAGGATTTCTCTGGAGATACATGTGCGACACTGCACACAACACTGAATCTTATCCAAAGTACAAAAGATTCCGTCACACCTGTAACAACAAAATTCTAGCATCTGGGGCCAGCGAGATGGCTTAGAGAATGAAGGTGCTTGCTGTTTAAGCCTGGTCACGCACACACACAATGATAAAGCAAAATAAATACTGTCACCCAAAATAGAAAAAGGACCCTCTACCGAGTTTGGTGGTAGCTCAACAGGAAAAAGACACCACGCGAGTCAGGGAGCAAAGGCAAATTCTAATGGGCTTCTGGCTCAGTCCGCCAGCGCTTGGCTCTGCTGTTCGGGCTGCTGTAGAAGCATGCAGCACCGGGGTGGCTCCATGGCGGTGCCCAGGAAGCAGGGATGAAGGTGACAGGGACATTATTCGAGCCACCCCACCCCCAGCTCAGTCCCTGTTCTCCTCATATACATGCACCCCAATTTTAAAATACAGTTAAAAATGCAAATAGGTTGTGCCAATTCTAGACAGTCTTACTGATTTAGCCAATGGTCTGGCTCCAAACCAGAGGTCAGCCGGCCTCTGCCTCCTGAGTGCTGGGAATAAAGGTGTGCGCCACCACACCTTTCTGGCATTCAACCAAAAGCAGCTTGGGGAGGAAAGCGTTTACTTGCTTTACACTTCTACACCACTGTTCCTCACTGCAGGAAGTCAGGACAGGAACCTGGAGACAACAGCTGATGCAGAGGCCAAGGAGGGGTGCTGCTGGCCTGCTTTCTGCTCTCTTACAGAACCCAGGACCACTAGCCCAGGGATGGTCTCACCCGAAATGGGTTGGCTCTCTGCCATCGTTCATCAATCAAGAAAATGCACCACGAGCTTGCCCACAGGTAAGTAGTCTAGCTGGCGCATCTTCTCAGTTGAGGCTCCCTCTTCCAAGAGGACTGTAGCTCATGTCAAGTTGACGTAAAACTAGCCAGCACACCAATTACACATGTCTAATTTTTCTTAAAACATAAAGCTCAAAGATGTGGCCACTCTAGCTAACTCCTCTTAAAATGTACAAAAGAAAAATATGGATGTCCAAAGACCTCAAGATTTATTTTATTTTATATGTATGTGTTTGCCTGCGTGCATATATGTACATATATGTACACCCTGCAGGTGACTGGATCGAGAGGCAGGCACCAGATCCCTGGAACTGGAGTTAAGGGCAGTTGTGAGCTTCCCAGTGAGTGCTAGAAACCAAACCCAGGTCCTCTGTCCGAGCAGCCTGTGCTCTTAACTGCTGAGCCATACTCCAGCCCCTAGAAAAAAATCTCAATCACGGGACATGTCTGTAACCCCAGCTTGAGGCTCAGGCGGCAAGATGTGACACCGGACTGTCACAGCCTCAATCTCCCAAGCCACTGGGTAGTCACTAAAGCAATGAAGACAGCAGAGGGCTGATCTCCCAAGCCACTGGGTAGTCACTAAAGCAATGAAGACAGCAGAGGGCTGACACACTTTAATCACAGAGGAGTGAATAGTGTAAAACCATCACAGCACACCCAGGCTGTTCTCCGCACGCACAGCTTCCTCTCCCCCGCCTCCCTGCGTACCATTGAGTGAAAAGCAGGGTATCAGCGGCTGTCCCTGCCACTATCAGGTGGTAGGAAGGGGATGTGGCTAGGGACCACAGTGATCCTGGGTCTCTCCAAAGTCCTTTATCAGGTGAAACACTCCTTCCTGTTCCAAAAGCCTAGAGCTGGATCTGGCGGCACCATTGAGTGACACAGACCAGGAACTTACTGTCTCAGGAGCTGTGGGACAAGGGACGTAGATGGTCTGGAGACAGACAGCATAATTAAAGACGCAGCCAACGTGGGCTCTGAGGAGGGTCTGGATGTGACTAGGCATTGCCTAGTGGCCCAGAACTGTGCCCGACCCAGTCGGTGAAACTCATCCGTATGCACAATGGACATGCACAAACACGCAAAACGTACGAAGAGCAAATAACATTACTGAAAGGCCCAGGGCATTAAATACAGAGTTTCTTAAAGACGTGAGAGCTCCTCGGTGCCTGCAGTCCCTCTAGCCACAGGAGTGCTGATGTGGGGAGGCCCCAAAGGCAGGGCCGCCGATGGCCTTCCTAGTCCCACGCTCTTCAGCCCAGCGGCCGCCTCCCATGTGGCCATTCACGAAGTTGGCACCGTTGCTGGAGCTGCTCCCAGAGAGGCTGCTTGTGGGCGAGGTCTCGTCGTCTTCCTCTGAGCTGCTCTCTACATCGCTGCGGTCATCCTTAGACACCTGCGTGGGATAGGACCAAAGACAGTGAAGGCGCTGCTCTCAGACTCACAGCCGGATCAGTCCAGCCCACGCTGTACACGCTCCAGCATGCCTGTGCTCGGTGACAGCTGATACAAACGTCATCTGGACACTGGCTGGCCAGTGTTCCTCTCATCTGTGCCTTCTACGGCAGGAAAGCTGCTCTGACAAAGGGGGATACTCCTCAGGACCGCATATCCCAAGGAAGCAGAGCCACTCGCTGAGCCCACACTTAGGTGTGCGGGAACTCCAGGACCCTTTCTCCTTCACCGCACAGACCAGGGACGGCCAATACAATGCACACCTTGCCGTCATGTGTTCACCTGGTCATCCTGAGCTCTCCTGTGTTCCCTAAACTGATCCATGAATCTTTCTCAGAAGCCTGCTATCATGGGCTTAACGTGAAGTCCTGACATCCCTAGGACACAATGTCAAGAACGGGGGCAGCGGAGCAACAGCCTTCCCGATCCTGCCGACACCTGGGACTTGGCTTTACCTGCACTGTTTGTTTTGTATTTTCAAATGAAAGGTTTGGATTAGGGTCCTGTTCTTCCAATATGAGATGTTCTGCACGTCAGAGTGATTTCAGATTCTTTATATGGGCCATAAAGGAGAGAAAACCCCGTGAGACCTGTGTTAGGACAATGACCCCTGCAACAGACAGACAGACAGACGCATGCCATTTCAGAAGCACTGGTGGTGGGAAGGAGCACAACTCCAATGTTGTTAGAAAGGAAGGCATTGGCTTTACATGAGCTCTGTGACTCTGCAGTTGCCTGCAGCTGTTGACCCTGAGTTCACTCAGAGCAGTGATTACCTGATGTCTACGGAATTTCCACCAGAGGGCAGAGTATCTCCAGATCTGAGGTGAGGAGAGGCTCAAAAGCAAAAAACATTAAAGACTACACTTAATCCTTGCCTTCATTTACGGAAGGATTCTGGTAACTTCTGCTCCAGTCAACATCAGTGGCACAGGTTAGGAGAGCAAGCACGTTCTCAGACAGACAGGACCAGGAGGACAGCAGAAGGAGAGCGTCAGAGGTGCTTCTCAACACTGCAGCACAGATGCACTTACATGCAAAGGATGAAACTGTCCGGCTCCCACCAGGCAGAGAAAGAGGAAGGAGGTGAAAAAAGAGAAGGTACAGAGTCTGGGTCTGATCCCTCCTGGGTAGGTCACCTAGTCAGGAGAAAGGCAGGGAGAAGACAGATGTCCAGTAGCTACAAGGTGCACAGGCACACAGGTTCTGAAAGTAATTACAACCATCAACAGCAGTGGCGAGGAGACAGCGACCACCCGGGCTCCTCCCGCCTGCATAGCCTGAGCTAACACCTCTAGGAGAGCGCATCCACCTGGGACGGCACAACACACGGCTCTCTGCCTTGCACACTTTGATCATGTTTCATCATTAACCAGAAGTTCTCAGCTAAGTGCTAGCATGTTGGTTCAACACGCAGGAGGCCCTGGGCTCAGCCCCCAACACTTTAAAGGCAGGACATCTTTGTGTTCTGTGCACTAAAACACCACGTGTTCACTGAAGACTCTTGCTTCAGTGAACGACGCAGCCTTTTTTTTTTTTTTTTGAGACAGATTTTCTCTGTTGTAGCTCTGGCTATCCTGGAACTCACTCTCTAGACCAGGCTGGCCTCGAACTCACAGAGATCCGCCTGCCTCTGCCTCCCGAGTGCTGGGATTAAAGGTCTGCATCATCATGCCCCGCTTTAGTTTTTAATATAAACCCATCTTGTGTATCACATGGTCACCTTGTGATGGCCAGTACACCCTTCCCAGACAGCCCCCACCTGGCTTCTAGTCTCTATCTTCGGCTCTCCATCAATAGCTCCTCTCTTTCGTTGGTTCTGAGCGAGGGTGTCAGGACTCCAGGCCGGCCTCATGCTCACTGTGCACAGGCTGACCGGCTCCCATGCCCTCGAGCTGGGCCTACAGGCACACGCATGACACCTGCCCTGTTTATGTGGTCCTCGGATCAAACTCAACCTCATGCAGCACCCCAGGGACTGGGCTGCACTCTGAGCCTCCTGCGAGGCCTACCTGTGCAGCAGAGGCTCCCCAGACTGGACAGAAGCCTGCTGAGTAATAGCCGTGTTCCCACATAGGTCCAAAGAAAGAAGGTGCTTCATGGTGCTCCATCCTTACCTTTCCCCGGATCAAGGCTTTAAAGGCAATTCGTGCAATTAGGTAAGACCAGATGATGTGCAGAACCTGTAGAATCAGGAGAAGGCCATTGAAGAGCCACCAGGAAGGATAGGGCCCAATCATTTTCCAGCTCTCAAAGAGGGTTGTGTTCAGAATCCTAGGAGGGAACAGCAGGCAGATTCTCAAGTCAGGCAGATGGAGAAGCTGAGTCCCCAGGATAAAGAGCAAAGGCTCTCAACTGTGTCGCGACTCTTTCGGGAGTTGAAGGACCCTTCACAGGATCACCTGAGACCATCAGATATTTACATTACGGTCCATAACAGCAGCGACATTACAGTTAGGAAGTAGCAACAGAAATAATTTATGGTTGGGTCACCGCTTGAGGGACAGCGTTAACGTGTCGCAGAGTTAGGAAGGCTGAGAACCGCTGGGATGGAGTCTGTGTCCCTTCCGCACACTTTACGTTAGCTGCAGTAACAGGGCTCTTCTTTTATAGGGAGAAAAAGAGCAGAAGGAGCAGAAGGTGTTTTACCCTTCTGAGACAGAGGAAGAGACAAGGTATCTTACTAGCAATCACTTCGCATATGTAGCTTCACAAAATCCAGAGCGCACTGGGCCTATAATCCGAGGAATGATTCAGATTCTGAGGTGCGGACGACAGTAAGTGGTTGGTTTGCTGAAGCTCAGCGAGATTCCCAACACCGTACTGACTCTGTGGTCCAGGTGGTGAGTGTGAAGGAGATATGTGCGCATCTGTGCTGGCCAGGTTGAGGAAGAGAGCACAGAACAGCACCAAAGCAAGAAAAGCCGGAAACCTCTGTAACCTACACAAAGAGCAAGGGGCCAAGTGTGGACTGGAGACGGCGAGCAGAAACGAGCGAGGAAAGCCACAGGTAAGCAACTTCCACGCTGACTCGCTAGAAATCTGCACAAGGCAGCTGAGGTTCTGTGAGAGTCCAAACAGGCTCAGCCTAGGTCAAGGGAAAGGCAGGGCACGAGGGTCTTAGTGTTCAGCTGGCAAGAACAGAACAGCTAAATTGGCAAGAGGCACATTACAGACCTGCCCGCCCAGAGCCCTGCGCACTTACCACAGCGGGTAGACGCCGAGGCGAGTGACCATAAAAACCGCACTAAAGATCACAAAGAGGATGTCACAGAGCCGCTGGTATTTGGCATAATTGGCCAGCTTGGCAGCCTGGACAAAAGATACAAATGGAGTTGGGGAAAGTCAGTTCTCACGCGTCAAGAAAGGGAGTGGGAACGAAGAAGAAGCAAGCTGGGCTCTTACTTCCAGCAAGAAGTCCGAAGCGTCATGGAGACACATGACCAGAGTCCCCACTCGAACCATGTTGTTGATGTAGGAGAAGGTGATGAGCCCGACGGTGGCCAAGTGATGCACGAACATGATCAGGAAGTCCTGGAAGAGATGGCCGCAGGGAGAGGCTGCAGACAGGCCCGACTCCAGGCCGCGGCCTCCTCTCAGCACCTTACCTTGGTTCCCAGCACCCACACCAGGTGGCTCACAGCTGCTTCTAACAAGGTCCAAGGGACCGTCACCCTCCTTGGCCTCTGAGGGCACCCGGACTTATATGCATGGACACCCACAGCTAAGAATGAAACACACTTAAAGTGCAGGAGGACTGTTCATTATCCACACAGTCCATCTTACTGCAAATACTCTGGCTTTCAGGACAATTTATTGGGTTCACATGCCAAGTCAAAGCTGAGGGAAGTTTTAAATAATTAGTAGGTGTGTGGTCTGACCGTAGAATGTCACGCACAGGCTCATTGCCTTTCGCCCAGCTGGTGGTGCTATCCTGGGAGGCTGTGGAACCTTTAGGAACAGTGGGCCCCGGCTGGCAGGTGAGTGGGACTGGCCTTTGAAGGCCGTACCAGCCGATGGCTCCCAGGACATTCTCTGCTTCCTGCTTCAGCGAGTAGCTGGCTTCCACCGCCACTGCTGCTGGCGTGCCTTCCCTGCCGTGATGGAGGGGGCCACTGAAACTGTGGCGCTGGAATACTTAACGAGCACTTCTCTGCTGTGAGAAGCCGAGCAGGAGAAGGCAGCATAGAGGCTCTGTCCTCCGTGTCTGGCTTCACAGCTACAAGTCATACCCAACTTCACTTTGTAGGTGAGTCAACTTGCATTTTTTCTGAATCAGGCCTTGGTACCCAAGATCTGTCATCCCCTGAGCTCTGGTGTAAAGGGACAGAAGGACGCGCTGACCAGGACCACCCCCTTCTCCCACTGCCATCCAGCCTTGTGAAGTGTCACTTCTGGAGACGCTGCAGGAAGTTAGCGGCAGCCCCGCTACACACTTCCTCTCTCATGAAGGAGTGCCTCCTGATGGCAGTGACGCTGAGAAGCTGACATCCTTACCTTTCTTTTGACGTCTATAAATTGAGAAAACATCAGAGACCAGTAGAAAGCCAGCTCCATGGTATAGTAGTAGTAAAGGCTCCTCGAGAGCGGCTGGAAGGGAAAGGGGCAGTCACAGCAGCGGCTTCAGGGCTCCGTCCACACCCCCACTGTTTACCCCTCTTCTCCACTGTCTCCTGAGATCTGTAACAGCGGACACGTCAACCCTCCCCTTGCCTCTGAGCTCATCTCAGCTCGTGTTTTAGAGACACCCCGCCACAGCGCAAGCGTGACGGGGACAAGATGGGCTCAGGCCTTCCCTTCTGCCACCCCTTCTTCACCTCCTGGTGTTTGTAAAGTACAGACTGGAATCAAGATGCCTTATGAGGGTTCTGATAGCTCCCGATCTGAATCAGAAAGGACTTATTAAACATCGGGGAGCTGTTCTCTTTCCAGTAGAGCAGGGGCCTGCAGAGTGGAGCCTGGACAAAGCTCACTAGGCATCTCTGCTATAGCCTCAAATACACGACTCAAAAGGACTACCTCGCACCATCAGGAACTATGCCTGCGCTACTGTCCTGGGCTGACAGCACACTCGTCCTCACACACACAAAGTCTGTCTTGAACAGGCTCAGCTCCTACCTGATGTGGATAGTCCTGCCAGCACTGTCGGGTGTCCCAGAACCAAGGAGTCTAAGAAAAACCAGATCATTTATGTATGTGAGTGCTCAGTTTGTATGCACACCTGCAGCCAGAAGAGGGCGTCAGGTTCCATTACAGATGGGTGTGAGCCACCATGCGGCTGCTGGGAACTGAACTCAGGACCCTAGAAGAGCAGTCAGTGCTCTTAACAGCTGAGCCATCTCTCCAGCCCCTGAATTTCTTTTTTAATATTGCTTAAATTTAAAATTATTCACAATACTGTCTTTATATCCTGTTGGTAGCACCTAGAGCAGTGGCTCTCAACCTTCCCAACGCTGCAACCCTGTAATGCAGCTCCTCATACTGAGGTGACCTCCCAACCAAAGGTTATTTTGGCTGCTGCTTTATAGCTGTGATTTTGCTACTATTATGAATCATAATGTAAATACCTGATATGCAGGACGGTCTTAGGCGACCCTGTGAAAGGGTCTTTGACCCCCGAGGGAGCCACGATCCACAAGTTGATAACTGCTGATCTAGCGGTTCTATACTGGTATCCCCATATACTGGTAATTCCTAATCCCCCCATCTGCAGTTTATCAACTTTTTAAAATTTTCCTTTTGAGACAGGGTCTTATTACGTAGCCTAGGATGACCTCAACGCCCGAACCTCATGCGTGAGTTGACTGAGTGCTGGATGATGGGAGGGTGCCACTGTCCCTAACTGAACCTTTTGGAGGACTGACAGCTGGCCTTATCAGTCTTACCCATTATTTGTCTAGTGACTATTTCTTTAATTTCTGCACCCAACCCACAGTCCTGGGGATCATGCACAGGACTGAGTGCGCTGCTTCTTTTTCTACATGTCGTGTCATGTGCACACACCTGTGTGAGTGTCTGTCACACC
>JAMJFZ010003417.1:25000-60319 GCA_026225945.1 Cricetomys ansorgei
TTTTCTCATCAGGATACTGTAGATGTATGAACAGAGTTAGAACACCCCTTCCCCAAACCCCAGTTGAAATTCCTTTTTGCTGACTGGCAAAGGGGTGATGACTACGGTGGCTCAACCAGTAGCTACCTTTCCCAGGCTTCCTTCCCAAATCATTCTTTAAATAAAGCCATTTTATTCTAATTAACTTACAAATACAAACATCACACAGCCCCTCAAGGGAGTAAGCTCTACACACCTCAGTGGACTTCTGCACAGTTGAGAATGGCCGTTCTGAAGCAACCAGGCTTTACTCAGCTCTGTATATTTACCCTGGATTACATTTTTATATAGCCAAAACACACACAAATAAAAGGAAAATTACAATGTTTCCCCCTAATTTCAACTCCAAAATCACCTTTTAGTAATAAATAAATAAATATCCCTATCTTACACATTCTTGCTTGAACTTCTCTCTTCAGTTGAAGCTGAGTTTTAAAAGGGTATTCAAAATTCAAACTGAAGCTCTAGAGATAGCTCACCAGAGGACCAGGGTTCAATTCCCAGCACCCACATGGCAGCTCACAACCACCTCCAATAACTCCAGTTTCAGGGCTCTGATGCCATCTTCTGGCCTCTAAGGGCACATGTACATGTGTAGTGCACATTACATGCAAGCAAAATACCCATACGTATTAATAAAAAATAAAATAAAAACAAACTGCAGCCAAGCCTGAAGACTTGAGTTTGGTCCCTAGGTCTCAGTGGTGGAAGGGAGAACAGACTTCCAAAAGTTGTCTTTGACCTTCACACAGGTGCCATGGTGTGCGAGCACACACACACAAATTACAAAACAGAAAACAAGAAAACTGAGGCTGGCGAGATGCTCAGTGGTTAAGAGTATTTGTTGCTCTTGCAGAGGCCCCAAGTTCAATTCCCAGCACCCACAGGGCAGCTCACAACCACCTGTAACTCAGATCCCCTCTCCTGGGCTCCACCAGCACCAGGCATGTTTGTGGTACACGTTACATACATTCAGGCAAAACATTCATATGTACATGAAAAAACAAAAACGAAGTCACAAAGGCCACTAGACCCACACTCACCTTGATTCGAGCTGGAGCAAGAGAACCGGGAAACAAGACATGATGTGTGAAGGCAGAGGAGCAGAGAAGATGGACTTACAGGTGGTGAGTGTGGGGATTCTGGGTGAAGGCTTCCCCACGGAGGCACAGAGCAGACCCCCACATGAAGAACCATCTCTTCCTGTCCTTCCTTTTCTTACATGCTACTTCCCACCTCGAGAGCCTTCCTATGGCCTTCCGTGTCTTGTCCTCTGCTCACTCACCTTAGTAATGGATGTGAACACCTTTTCAAGGGTGTCATTGGACTCAACCCGATAGAGAACACTGTCTTCGATGCCAACATGGAGTGCACAGGGCTTGGCAATAAACCTGTAACAGAGGAAATCCACAGCCAACTCTAAATGTGGACTGCTTTATAAACACGCAGGTTCCTGATTAGTGGAGTAATGTGAGGAAAATGGAAACACAAGACTAGGAACCAGAAATGTTATTTGGTTTCATATTCTGCCACTTACTCGCTTAAAGAGACTGATTTTAAAATGGTGGACTGGGCCTGGCCTGGTGGATCTATGAGCTCCAGGTCAGCCAAGACTACAAAGAGAGATCCTGTCTCAAAAAAAACAACCAACCTAACCAAACAAACAAACAAAACAACAAAAAAAAATATATATAAAAAAACAGGAGTAGGATTGCCAGACATGGTGGCGCATGCCTTTAGTCCCAGCACTTGGGAGGCAATCAGATCTCTGCAAATTCCAGGCCAGCTATGGCTACACAGACCCTTCCGCCCCCAACATAAACAATAGCAATAAAGAAAAAAGAAAATCTATTATTTTTTTCCATAAAGAATCCTTGTAGCATCTATGAAAACTTCAGGCAAACACTCAGAGTAGACTCAGCCACAGCCATAACTGGCTTTCTCAACATACGTGGTAAAGGCCCATTTCCAAGAGAGTGCTGCTCTATTACTGTTTGCTAATATTTTAACCTCCCACTATGTGTTCAAAGTCCTTTTAAACATATAGAATAGACATTTACTAAGGTTCTGTAAGCAGTAAGCAGCACTCCTCCACGGCCTCTGATCAGCTCTGGCCTGAGCTCCCGCCTGCCTCCCTCAGGACAGGGAAGTGCGACCTAGTCATTCTTTCCACGGAGCTGCCATCGGTTACAGTGTTATCACAGCATAGAAACCTAACAGGGACATCCAGTGACCATCGGGTGACTGCTCTAGAGAAATCTGTTCCTGCTCAACTAGATCTCAGTTTGGATCTGGGGTTAAGCAGCATTCAAAAGCATAATCAAAGTAGTCATTTTGCTGTTCTTGAAGCCATGCTATATCAGAGACTAAGAAGTTCCCTATTACCCTCTTACCTACATGATTGTACCTACATGATTTCCAAAAGCAGAAAACTCCCTCTGTGGCTCCTACTCTCAGCCCTTACCCAAGTCCCTTCCTTCCTCAACCCAGAGACACTCGAAGGTGAAGAAAGCTCAGACTTGGAGTTAGACAGTTTCTCAGTATGTCCCTGACTGACCTGAAATTAGGCAGACCAGGCGGCCTCAAAATCAGATTTGCCTGCCTCTGTCTCCCAAGTGCTAACATAAAGTCGTTTCCCCCCACAGCCAGCTCCAAGGGTTTAGAATATATATATATTTTACATTTACTTAGTGTGCATGTTCCTGTGTGTGTTGTTGGAGGCTATGGCACACATATGAAGGTATGTTCTGGGGACTGAACTCTGGAGGGCTGTCAAGCTTGGCAGCAAGTACCCTTTCCTTCTGAGTCACCTTACATGGATATTTTAAAGATGAAATAAATGTCAAGATGCATACCTAGTCTGGTACCATAAACATTCATTAAAAATAGCCTTTAATAAACTTGGGATACGGCTGGAGAGACGGCTCAGCAGTACAGAGCGCTAGCTGCACTTCCTGAGGACCTGGCTGTGATTCTCAGCACCCACATGGCAGCTCACAACTATCTTTAGCTTAAGTTTCTGAGGATCCAACACCCTCACACAAACATACACACAGGCAAAACACCAAATGCACAAAAAATAAAAATTATAAATCGGTAAAAATAAACTCGGGATAGTTCAGTCGGTAGAGTAATGTGCCAACAAGCACAAAACCCCGCACTTGATACTGCCTGCAATCCCGGGACACGGGAGCAGGAGGATCAGGGCTTCAAGGCTCATCCTTAGCTAGTGAGGAGGTTTGAGGGCAGACGGTGGCACGTGCCTGCAATCCCACGACGACCCTCATGCCAGGTATAACTATTTTTTTCTCACTAGACACAGATTATCTCAGTCCTGGTGCTAACGCTCAGCAGGGCTAGGCAAGTGTACCTCACTCTTAGGTAAAGCTCAGATCTTATCACTGTCATCTGACCTTGGAAAGGACTCAATATCCTAGAGCTGACACAGCTCATTGCTTGCCCTCATTAGCTCAGAGTTCAGTGAAAACCTACATAACAAGTTCCAGGCCAACCAGGGTCACACAGTGAGACCCCGTATGTAAGGGGAAAAAGAAGAGAAAAGAAAGAAAAAGTAAAATCTGTGGCTGGGGAGATCGTTCAGTCAGTAGAGTGTTTGCCTTGTAAGCGTGAGGATCCTCTGACCCCACAGCAGGCACGGTGGTGCATACCTGCAATCTCAGCACTGGGAGGTGGAGACAGGTCTCCAGGGCTTTCTGGCCAGCCAGCCTAGCCTACTGGTCAAAGCCCAAGTCAGTGAGACCCTGTATCAAAATGCACGGAGGGAGGAAACCCCCAGAACAATACCTGAGGTTGTCCTCTGGCACACGCATGAACACACACAAGAATTGTGAGAGGCCACAGAGATGGCCCGGTGGTTAAGAGCACTTGTTTGCTCTTCCAGAGGACCCACGTTCATTTCCTAGCACCCATACTGAGCAGCTTACAGACACCTGGGACTGCAGCTCCAGGGGATCTGACATACTCTTTTGGTCTCCATGCGCACGCGCGCGCACACACACACACACACACACACACATATATATATACATACACCCAAATATATAATATACATATAATTTTTTCCAAGCCAGTTGTGGTACATGCCTTTAATCCTAGTATTCAGTAGGCAGAAGCAGGTAGATCTGAGTTTGGGGCTAGCCAGGGCTACATAGAAAGACCTTGTCTCAAAAAAACAAAACAAAAACTTTAAAAAAGTGATAAAGTACCTTTATCTGATGGGTTCCATCTTACTCGCACCCTTTCAGAAGGTCTATAAAGCTAAAATTACCTTCATAATGCTTCCATGATTTTGTAAGAATTCTTTCTCCCATAAACATACAATGGCTATACAGCTACAAGGCATATCCATATCGAGACAGACTGAATGCAGAGCCAACATGCAAACAGATGCCAGAGAGCAGCAGACTACATACAACTACCAAGTATAGTACTCTTCTTTCTTTTTATTCTGGATTTTTTTACAAGATGTTAAATTACTATGTAACAAGATCATTATTATTATAAATTAATAAATTTATACATTTAAAATTTTTCTTTGGTAATATATATTAACAGATCTTATTCACATAAATAAAATCTCATGTGAGATCCTTAATGATTTTTTGCTGTATCTAGCTCAAATTGGACCAACTTGTTCCCAAGTACTAAAATAATTTGTTAGAGATGCCCTTGCTGACGGATCTAAGCAGGCAGTCAGCAGTCTATGGAAGCTACTTCTTGTGTGAGTGGACATCAGACATGGCCTCAGGGGGCAGTCCTGCCGCTCGCCCCGCTTGACACAGTTCCTTTTGTTCACTAGTGTGTAAGGCAGGCTGGCTGGCCAGCTTCCTGTGACCCTCTGGTCTCTACCTCCCATCTTCTCTACCACGTGACGGGGGCAGGGGGTGGACTACAGACACCGGCATTACTGGGTCTAGTCTGGGCGACCCTAACTCAGGCTGCTAGGCTTATGCAAGTGCTTTACCTACTGAGCTATCTTCCTCCTCAACCTGAAAATTACATCAAGGAGCAGGAGTGAGGTGGCTGCTGGCCCGGAGCTCACAGCCGTCCTCTGCTGGTCTCCTGAGTGCTGGGACTCCAGCTATGAGCCCACACCCGGCCTGAAAGCTACTCTTCTCAGTTCAAGATAAAGACTAGTGGGCCACCCAGAAGGTGACATGCATCTATGCTGAGGTGCCTCCTTTCTGCTTTTTCTGTTCTCTTAATAACCAGCCTAGGTTAGTCAATACAAAACCACCTACTTTGCTTTTTAATACTAGTAATTCTATTGTGTCTGTGATCTGCTCCACCATCAGTGGTGGGTGTGAACTATTCACAGACATTCAAGGTCTAGACTGTGCTTCCTAATGGATGTTTCGTGGCAATTAATGCCAATAGGATAGCTAAGTCGAGATGTTTGCCTTGGCTCCCAGGATGGTCCACGGGGCCAGGATAACATAGGGTCACTAGGTTAATTACGCTACTCAACCAAACAGGGAGAGGAAGGGTGCATGTGAACATGAGGATCCAAGTGATAGCTAAGTCTGCAAGGGTGAATATGGCTGTATAAAAGGGGAACAGGGGCGCGTAGTGGTGCACACCTTTAATCCCAGCACTCCAGGACAGATAGGAGGACCTGAGTTCAAGGCCAGCCAGAGCTACACAATGAGACTCTCTGAAACCACAACAAAGGAATGTGCACTGAAGAGCCACAGACAGCTAACGATGGCTGAAGGAGGGCGTTGCTCTCTTTAGTGGTGTAAGTAAGGACAGTTGTCCACACTCATTCGAGCAGCCCTAATTAAATTCAGTGGCCGTAAGATGACAAGGAGTAGGAAAACAGAAGGGGAGAAGAGGCTACGCTACGCAGGACGAGAAGGGGATGAGAACCAAGGGCAAAAATGGCCTGATGCCTTCACAGGCTAAGCCATCCTTCCTCAAACTGTCACTGGCCACAAAACCTAGACAGAAGTAAAAAGGTACACTGGTATAGACGTTTCTCTCAAGGAATGTTTATAGAAAAGGGCATCGGATTCACTGGTACTGGAGTTACAGATGGCCACAAGGTTACTGGGAGTGTGTGTGTGTGTGTGTGTGGGCGGGCATGCGCAAGAGAGACAGAAAGAGAGAGCCCGAGTATGTTGCTTTGGCTGGCCTTGGACTCTCTATGTAGGCCAGGTTGGCCTTGAGATCAGAGTTCTGGGGTTAAAGGTGTGAATCACCATAGGGCTGGAGAGATGGCTCAGAGCACTTGCTGCTATTGCAAAGGACCCAGGTTCAGTTCCCAGGACCCACATGGTGGTTCACAACCACCTGTAACTCCATTTCCAGAGAATTATAATTCCCTTTTCTGGTCTCCAAAATACTCATACACACAAAAATGAAATAAATCTTAAGAAAAAGATGTGCATCACTGGCCCCAGCTGGGATTTAAGCTAGGTCATCTGAAGGATCTGCCAGCTCCTAACTACTGAGTTATCTCTCCAGCCCTACTTACCTTATCTTTTTGTGATTACACAACATTTGCTTCTACCCAAATAAGTAGATTATAGAGAAGGGTAACAAAAGTTTTCAAGAATTTCTCAGCCAGGTGGTGGTGATGCACACTTTTAATCCCAGCGCTTGGGAGGCAGAGGCAGGTGAGTTTGAGGCCAGCCTGATCTACAGAGTGAGTTCTAGGACAGCCAGAATTACAACAGAGAAACTCTATCTCAAAAAACAAAAAAACAAAATGTCTTACCACCCTTCATATTCTAAGTCCAGATCCCTTAACAATCTCCCACACATCACAGCTTCCTCCAGACCCCACAGCCCAAGTAGCTGTAGACAGCCTCTCGTTCTGGGTCTTCAGCCTGCCCTCCTGGTGCTATTACAGGAGCACCACCGTGCTGGGCTCACCCACCCTGACCACACTGTAACTTTTAGCTTTCTGGCTGTTCTCCTAAAGACTGAAAGCATGGTTATTCATGGTTTAGGGTCTGGTTTTGGTTTTGGTGGTGCTGAGATTAAATTCAGACCTTTTTGGGATGCTAGGCCAAAATTCTAAAGCCAGATTACGAACCTTTTTATCCTTGGGACATACATCATAGCTGTTAACCTCTTAATAAATAGCTGACGAATAAACAACGTTGGACAAAGCATGGTAGTACAGGCTTGCAATCTTACCTACTTGGAGACTAAGGCAGAATGGTCACAAGTTCAAGGCCCACCTCAACTACAGAGTGAGATCAAAGCCAACCTGGGCAACTTAATGAGATCTGTCTCAAAATAAAAAGTGAAAAAAGACGCAGCTCAGTGGCAGAGAGCATTGCTGTGGGTATTCTATAGCGATGGGGTCACACTGCTGCTCATGGGAGGGCGCTTC
This sequence comes from Cricetomys ansorgei, assembly GCA_026225945.1. NCBI lineage: Eukaryota > Metazoa > Chordata > Mammalia > Rodentia > Nesomyidae > Cricetomys > Cricetomys ansorgei. The sequence continues at coordinate 32,403 of JAMJFZ010003417.1, forward strand.
CTGATGCCTTGCAGCTTGTGAAGGACTTGCTTCCTACACCTGTTAACACCGCTGTGCTAAAAACAATAGAGTAGCCCCCCAGATCTCCATACAGGCCATTTGTTTACCTTAGTGCAGATGAAGGTTCCCTGTCACCCTCAAGGTTCTGCAGCCGGTGATCAGAGAAGACTCTGACTCACCCCCAGCTTGGACACCCACCTTGAGAAGTGTTAGGTTCCATTCATTTGTATAATGAAGGCTGGTGTGTAGAGAGGGAGTTTTGAATGGATAAAGTACCCAGGGGCTGGGGCAGAGAGAGGAGCAGATGAGCAGAGATGAGCAGGGCAGAACCAGGAGGAGAGCGGTGGCAGCCACCGGCCACTGAGAGGACATGGCGAGAGCTCTCTGCCTAAGCCACCTGGGTATTGCATCCCTGAGAGTTGTTATGGCTCGTTATTAACATACTGACGATGTATCAACAAATAATACTTTAACAGAGTGTGCCTAGGATATCTGAGGCCCTAGGTTCAATGTCCAACACTGGCAATCCAAGCGCGGTGGCACACTCCTCTAATCCACGCAGTGAGGTACAGGCAGCTTGAATTACAACAGTTCCAGCTGCTTGGTCTGTACAGTGGGACCCTGGTTCAGGGAATGAATAGTGAATAAATAAATTCCTTTCATAAACCCCCGGTAGAATATGAAGTGCCACCTTTAAAGACAAAATACACCTGGGTCAGCCTGTAAGCTGACCACGTTTTTATTTCATGTGTATGCATGTTTTGCCTCCATGTATGTCTGTGCATGGGCATGCCTGCTAACGAAGGAGGTGAGGGTGTGTTGGGTCCCCTGGAAATGGACTTAGGGATGTTTGAGACATCATGTGAATGCTGGGAACTGAACCCAGGACCTCTGCAAGAGCAACACATGCTCTTATCAGATCTGTCTGGCCTCAAATTAACCAATCTTAATCTATGATCAGAGAATACCTAAGAAGAATTCACCGCTACCACAACAACCTGATTTAAGTGGAGACAGTCTGTGCCTATGACGGAGACTTTAAGAAGGCAGATGCCACCGAACAGCTAAATCTACATGGAATATTCTCTTCAAACCCCCCCCACCTTTGGTAGACACGGACTCTCTCTAGCCCAGGCTGGCCTCAAACTTGTGATCTTGCTTCAGCCCTGTGCGTCCTGGGGTTATAGGCTTGTGTTACCACACTCAGTCAGGAACCCTGGATTTACAAAGTAACACAAGATGTGTTCTCTCTCACTGTCGTCTTCAGCTGTGCACACAGCTTCCTGTGTTCATATGACTACTTGACAAACTTGTTTGTTTACAGGTCATTAACTACGGAGCGGATTTAGACAGAAAGTAAAAACACAGAATAATGGTTAGCTAGAAGTTACTGTCCATCCAATATTACTAAAAATAGAATATCTGGGTGCTTAAATCATTCAAGGACTACTTAACATCTTAAAATCCCCTAGCTCGAGTCCCCTCATTCATCCCACTGTCAAGATTTTGATCTTGTTGCCAGGCAATGGTGACTTACACTTTTAATCCCAGCACTCGGGAGGCAGAGGCAGGCAGATCCAAGTTTGAGGCCAGCCTGGTCTAAACAGAAAAACCCTGTCTTGAAAAAGATGGGGGGAAGGATGAGATATTTATTTTGATCTTGTCAACTTTTTGATCTGTTCTCCTGCGTGGCATTGAATAAAATTTCCTTGGAGGAGGGGCAGTGGTAGCAGAGTCCCTCTTCTGATCCTCCCGCCTTCTTCTTGAATGATGGCTTATAAATGTATGCATCTTACCTAGTTTAATCTTTTTATTTTGTTTGAAACAGGGTCTCTCTATATAGCCCCGGCTATTCTGGAACTCACTATGTAGATCAGACTGGCCTCGCCCCTGCCTCCCAAATACTGGAATTAAAAGTGTGTGTCACTGCACCCAGCCTGTGAGAATCTACTCCTAAACGTTATTCCGTGGGCTAGAGAGATGGCAAAGCAGTAAGGAGTACTGCTGCTCCTGGGGAAGACCTATTTTTGGCTCCCAGAGCCCACAAAGTAGCTCACAACCTTCTATTAACTCCAGTTCCAGGGGATCTGATACCCTCTTCTGGCCTCTGGGACACCAGGTCCACACAGAGTACACAGACATATATGCAGACATGACACTCATGCACATAAAATAGAAATACTTTTTTAAAAGTGTTGTCCGCGCCAGGCAGTGGTGGTGCACGCCTTTAATCTCAGGACTCAGGAGGCAGAGGCAGGCAGATCTCTGTGAGTTCGAGGCCAGCCTGGTCTACAGAGTGAGTTCCAGGACAGCCAGGGCTACCTAGAGACTGTTTCAAAACAAACAAAAAGCTGTTCTCTGATCTCTGAGTGCACACACCCCAGACGTAACAGACAAATACAGAGGGTAACAATAAAGCACAGGAGGACGATGACCAGAGCTACGAGCCACAGGCCGAGCTTTTACAGCCGCACTCTGCTGCTACTATGTTAATTATGTATGTGTGCACTGAGCGTAGGCGCCTGTGGAGGCCAGGGGTGAGCCACCTGACGTGGGTGCTGGGCACCCAGCTTGGGTCCTCTGCAAGAGCAGTATGTCCTTTTAACCAGTCAGCCATCTCTCCAGCCTTCCTAGCCACATTTTAAGAGATCTTAATAGAGATCAAAACAGAGCAATGTATAGTAGCACAAGCTTGCATTACAGCATTCAGGAGACAGAAGCAGTAAAATTGTGCGTCCTAGAACAAAGTAAGACCTTGTCTCAAACCACCAACCACAGTCACCGCCACCACCAAAACAAACAAACTGAGGTAAAATTAATTTTACATTATTGATTTTATTTGACAAATCCCAAATACTAAACCTGTTACAGTAGTGTATACCCGTAATCCTGGCACTCTGGAAGTGGAAGCAGGAGGGAGCTCAAGATCCGCCATCTTCAGCTACGTGAAGGGTTCGAGGCCAGCTACAGGGTCTCCTAAGCTACAGGAGACCCTGTCTCAAGCAAAACAAAACCAAAGTTGTACAAAGTATCAGCATGCCAGTATGTAAACAATGCAGAAATGGTAAGCTAGGAATTAGTTCACTTGTTGGAGTGCGAACCAAAGAAGCCTTCGGCTTTATAAACCAGACAGGCTGGTAATCTGAAGCCAGCCTAGAATACATGATACCTCAATAAAAGTAAAAATGGAGATGTTGTGTTTTAATGGAGATGTTGTGCACTGTGTATTTACTTCATAGCTCAACTCTGAGTCTTCACTTTGAAACCCTAACAGCCACGCGCAGAAGTGGCTGTTATACTGGACAACATAATTCTACTTATTCTATCTAGGAAACTGGTTTTATCATATGATTTTGGAAATTGTTGTGACTAATTCCTTTTGCAGTAATATCTCAATTAACTTCCCTAATGATAAAATTGGAATAAATTCAAGTACAAATGGTCAAAACTTGGTAAATACTTTAGAAGTAAGATTTTATTTGTTTGAAAATACCTCTGGAGAGGAATTCAAAATAGGCAGATCTCCCCTTCAGGCTCTATACGGAAGGTACAGATAATTATTCTGAATCAGGAAGTGGTACCAGCAAAAAAGTAGCACGTTTCTTTTCGGTGTCAGACACTGTCTCCAGGATAAGTCAGGAGCCTGATCTCACTCAGGACAACTGAGTCTGCAGAGCAGAAAGAGCTGTGGAGGGTTTTCCCAGGGTGAGGAGGGACACAGAAGGCTTCTGACCATCTGGAACCTACTGAGGGATGAGTTTTAGATAAGATAGGGAGAGTGGGTGCCATGCAGAGAGGTGGCAAGGTCATAAGAGGAAGATGAAAGACAGGTTAGGAGCTGGTCACAGTGGCACAGCCATTAATCCCAGCACTGCAGGAGGCACAGGCAGGCGGATCTCTGTCAGTTCGAGGCCAGCCTGGTATATGCAGTGAGTTCCAGGACAGCCAGAGTTACATCATGAACCTTGTCTTGGGTGGGGGTTAAGAAATGTGCCCAGACAGGTGTGGTGGTGCATGCTTTTAACCCCAGCACATGGGAAGCAGAGGTAAATCTCTCTGAGTTTGAGGTCAGCCTGTTCATTCTACTTAACAAGTTCCAACCCCATCTCAAAGAACAAATAAATACCTAATAGGCCACCAAGTGAATCTTTCAGTTCCCAGCGATAGAAAGTGCTATCAGGAAGCATAGCGAAGGGTCCCTAACGTGATGAGAAAGAGAAAGCTGAAATAATGAATATGAAACCACAGTGAAAGTGCTCACCCAGGTCCTGCGTGATTCACAAAATGATTGTCTTCTGGCAACATGAAGCTCCTACTGCAATAATAAATCCCAAATTAGCCTACATAGATCTAGCGACACCAGTGTTTAGTCATGGGCTCCCACTTGACTCCAAGGAACAAATTCTCAAGGAGTTGAGTATCAAGTTTCAAATAATTTTATATTAAAAATTTAGCTTAAATGTCCAGAGTAGTTGCTCATACCTGTAAGCCCAACAATCAGGAGAGAGAGGAAAGGCAGCTGGCAAGAGAGAGATCCTGTCTGTCTCAGAAACAAAACAACAAAAATCATATACAACAGTTCCAGCTTAGACCATGCTGTCAGGTCCCAATCAGCAGTACAATATTAAAGACAAGAACAGACTTGGAAGAGTTGCCGCCTTTGCAACAGGGCATGCTGGTCAACACAAGCGTTTGAGGGAGCAAAGACAGGCTGCAGAAAACTAAGCATGCATATACAATATGGAGAGATTTAACACAGAGACTCCTCTCACCTCTCTGGTTCAATCTCTGTCTACTTCATACTGAACAGCTCTGTATTCCTGGCTATTCCCGAGTATCTGTGTCGATGAGAGGATCATGCACTAATTATTTATTGATCACATGCTACACTGTACCCTGGACTATCCCACTTTCCTAGTTTAATAGGTAGTAACTTCTGGAGATTTGTTCGTTTTGCCTGTGCTGGAGATTGAGCCCAGGGCATGCCCTCTAAGTTACATTCTCAGGTGCACACTATAGTTCTTGAGCGAAACACAAAATGGTGCTGAGAGCAACCCTAGCACCAGGGCAGTGGGGCAGGAAGACCATCAGGACTCGATGGCCAGGCCGTGCAGAGCGGCACAGTGAGTTGGAGCCAGTGTGGACTGCAGGAGTTATATTTTATTTATGGTCAGATAGTTTTCCAAGTACTCTATTAGAGGAGGCCGCAGGGCTCCAGGGAATACGGAGAGAAAAGCCCTGCCGTTTATGAGGAGGAAAACAAGCAAACTCTATTTTTTGGGAGACCCCTGAGATAATACAATCAGGCTGGGCCTAATGGCACCTACCTGTGACACTTGGGAGGCTAAGGAAACAGGACATGGTAAGACCTTGTCTGGGGGAGGAAGCTTTTTATCAAGTAGGGTAGGGTTAAGACTCCTTAAAACATAAAACATAACCCTTAACCCCAGTACTTGGGAGGCAGAGATAGGTGGATCTCTGTGAGTTGGAGGCTAGCCTGGTCTACATAGCAAGTTCCAGACTGTCAGGGCTACACAGAGACCGTATATATATATATATATATTCAAGCTTCCTTCCCATATATAGATCCCTCCCCCTGCAGAAGGTTAAATCTTTTTTTTCCCTTTTGGTAGACAGTCTCAATACATAGTCCTGGCTGGCCTGGAACTCATTTATAGCCCAGATTGGGTCTCAAGTTCCAGATCTTTCTGCCTGAACCTCCCAAGCACTGGGTAGAGGTTAAATCTTATAGCTGGGTGTAAGGGTGCACATTTGTAACCACAGGACTTGTGGCTGAGAGAGGATTCCTACGAGTTAAAGGCCACCTGGGCTATAAAGTATCAGGCCAGCTAGCAGCAGAATTAAGCCCCTGTCTCAAGCAAATAAACAAAACACCTGGAAGGTGGCTTAAGGAAAACACTGTGGTATCATATACTATAAAGAACTCCAGTGTGGGGAAATGAGCTGAACGGGTGCCCAGGATCAAACTCAGTGCTCTGCCACTGAGCAAAGCTCCAGGTCTTGTTAAGACTTAGTTTATTGTCAGCAAAAGGGGGTTGACATCTACCACTTATCAGTTTCTGATAGCTAATAATTTGTTTCTAGAAACTAAATAGGTGGGATTTGAGATACGAGAAAATACAGGAAAAGCTATTCCCAATCTGGATAGGCTTTTTTTTTTTTTTTTTTTTTTGGTATTTTCAAGACAGAGTTTTTCTATGTAGCCTTGGCTGTCCTGTAACTCACTATGTAGATCAGGCTGTCCCTGAACTCAGAGATCTGCCTGCCTCAGCCTCCCAAGTGCTGGGATTAAGGTGTGTGCCACTACTCCTAGCAAAGTTCTTATTTTCTTATTTTACATATGTGGCTGTTTTAACTGTATTTAAGTCTATGTGCATTCGGAGCGGAGGCCAATGGACCTGGAGCTGCAGACGGCCGTGAGCTGCTGTGCCCGTGCTGGGAATCAAACCCGGTCCTCTGGAAGGCGCTCAAGGCAGTCACAGCTGAGCCAACTCCCCCTCTAGCCCCTTGGATAGGATGCTGTACTTTAAGAGTACTGTACATTAAGTGCAGCTTTTGTTCCCTTTTTGGAAAACCAGCACCAAAAGAGTAGCAGTCAATTCTAAGCATTTCTGAAAGAATGGGTCTGAAAGGGATCAAAATAGAAAGACTGTTTCTAGGATCAACTTTCCCTGAGATCACGTATGAACAAACAAGGTGCTCTGCTGACTAGAGGAGAAACACAGCACTAGAGTGGTGTTCATCCCCTGACACTGAGAAACCACAGAAACATTCGGTAGAATTCCCACAGGGAAAGGATCCTGCCTAGTGACTCCTCCAGGGAACAGCCCCCAGCCATCTGGGGGAACCCTTTAGACTCTGAATGCCTATCTTTATGTACAATGTTTTTAATAAGCAACAAGGTGTTTTTATCACTAGCAGAGGGAGGCCCCAAAAGTGGAATACATCTGTACAAAAAGCAAAGAGTATTTCTATGACGATGAAAACAAAGTTGCCTTGGACTGTCTGTTTTCCTTGGTAGTCATTACAGCTCGTTTTCAGACCTCACAAATCAAGGAAAAGAATATCTAAATCTAGTTTACTCCTGAGAGAGTGGTTTGTGCCAGCACCTCCAGCTCAGGGACAAATAAAATAGTGATTACCTTGAAAAGCTCTAAGTTCCTGGGAGCCCAGAAAAGGCCTTTAGACTTGAGTCGCATTTACTTCATCTGAAAAAGCACATTTATTTATTACCTATTTACTTTTGCACCTGTGTGTCTGGCACAGCAGTTTTACAAGAGAAACAGTATTAATAAATACAGATAAGTGACTACATATAAGAAAGAAGAAGTCAGACAGGCAAATTGAAGAAGTAATCCAAAACAGGTATTTCTGAGTGATGGATTATTTTGTTGAAACCACATCTCCCCACTAGAAAAGGGCGATCTTGCGTTACAGCCCAGCTCGCGCTAGATAAAGGCTTGTACGGGACGCCTCTGCCTGTGCAGAAAGTACATTCTCGGAATCCGAGTAAGCTTTATCAGAAACACACACTGCGACAGTAAATCCACATTATAAAATCACTCCCAATCCTCAGCGAGGAACTGTTTAGCAGCTGATACGACCCACCATTCAAAGAAAGTTGGAAACCGTAGCCCAGAGCACATGGTTAGACAAAATATGTTGTGAACGCTACAACTGTAGGCGCTGGTTCGCAAAGCCGTACTCCAGGAAACCGCAGCTCCACGGCCTCCGGAGTGCCCACCCTCCGGTACCAGGCCTCCGGGGCCTCGCGGCAGTTCCTCTCGACACCTTCCCCAAACTTTGGCAGCCCCAGGCTTCACCACGCCCTGCCCCAGCCAGACGTCGACTGTCACACCAACAGACGTCCACGCGCTAACAAATCAGGGCTTGGGGCCTAACCCGTCGTTTCCTCCGACTTCAGGAAGCTCTGCATCTCGCGCATCCCCTGCACCGAGCCCGGCGGCCTCCGCGACCCCGGCTAATTCCGGTTCTCCTGGGCCCTCGGTAGTCCCCGCGCGGGGCTCGGCGGGAGCACGCCTCACTCCCGGATTCTCGGCGCCTGGGAAGCAGCCTTTAAGATCCCCACGCGGCTCGGGCTCTGCACTCGGGGGCCCGGCGCTCCCTCGACCCTCTCGCTTGCCCACACCCCAGCCCCGCGGTCCGCACGCAGGCTCCGGGAGCGGGCGCCCGGCTCCGAGCATCCCCGGCCCGGGCTCGCCCCGCGGCCCCGGCCCGCCCCCAGGCTCCCCGGCTGCCCCCGTCCTCCGGCCCCGGCCCGCCCCTCAGCCTGCCCCGGTCCCCGGCCCCGGCCCAGGCCCCCGACCCCGGCTCGCCCCGCGGCCCTGGCCCCGGCTCGCGCCTCAGCCCGCCCCGGTCCCCGGTCCCCGGCCCCCGGCCCCGCGGCGCTCACCGCTCGAACAGCAGCCTCACGGAGAAGACGCCCGCCGCCAGCGGGAACACCGACAGCATGTGCCGGGCGCGCGGGTAGCCGTAGCCGTCGCCCGGGCCCTCCAGGTCGGCCCAGCTCACGTTGTGCGGCAGCCAGAAGCGCTCGCTCCACAGCCAGCCCCACAGGAGGCCCAGGGCTCCCGCCGCCGCAGTCGCCATCTTACGCCCGCCCGGCGGCCGCCGCCGCCACAGCCTCCGCGGCAGCCACGGCCAACGGAACCCGCTGGGAGGCGGCCCCGGGGCGGGACCCGGCCGGCGGCCACCCTCTTCCGTCCCCGGGCCCTCCCAGCCGCCCGGCCCGCCTCCGCGGCAGGCCTGGCCTCCTCCCCGCCCATCTGCCTTCCCGCTCGCCGCTTCCCCGCAGCCGAGCGCGGGCGCCCTCCGCTGGGGCCTCCGCGGGGTCCGGCCGCTCGCTCGGCCACGCCCCCAGCCTGGCCACGCCCCTCACCTGCGGCCCGAGCCCCGCCCAGCTTCTCGCTGCAGGTTCCGCGCCGCCGTGGCCACACCCCTACTTGAGGCTAGTTTCTCCCTTCTGGGAGCGGCCGTGGCGTCGGCAGATTCTCGTCCTTTCTGGCTCCCAGCCGGGCTCTCGTCCCGATCTTGACTCGCGGCCTCTGGTCCCGGCCACTCTGCCGTCGGTTCTGCCCTCCGCTCATCCCACCAAAGGCGCATTCGTTAATCCCAGTCTCTTCTCCGCCCCTCTTGGCTGCAGGCCTTAAAAATTATCTTCACTTTTTCTCAGGGAAAACGGTGGGAACTTAAAATACCCTAAAATTACAAGCCTGAAATTCCAGCACTTGGAGGGTGGAGGCTGGAGGATCAGGAGTTCAGGGTCATCCTCTGCTACATAGCAAGTTCAAGACCGACCTGAGCTACATGAGACACACGCGCACCCGTCACCCACCCACCCCCACACTCACACTCACATAAGTCCCTTTCGAGTAGGATGGTGGTGGGGTGTTTCACAACTGTAATCTCAACACTTGGGTGGTTGAAGCAAGAGAATTGTCATGAGTTTAAGACCAGTTTGAGTATGGTATACGACAGAAAAGTTCCTTTTTTCCCTCTCTGTGGGAGAAACGGAATGAAAAAAGAAAAAAGAGCAACAAGGTAAAAAGAAAGATAAATGACCGCCAGTTTTTAAATGAGGTCTGTCATGGAGCAGAGACTGGCAAGAACATTTTCCACAAGTTACTTCACCCCTGCTTCCGATGAAATCAATATCACTATGCCCACTATTTTATGGAGGAATAAACTGAAGTCCACAGAGGCCGGCGAGCTTGCCCAAAGTCATATAGATAAGAAAATGTAACTAGAAACTCTTTAGACTCCGGAACCCAGGTTTCTTATCCTACAAACCACCTCCACTGAAAGTGCTCAGAGTGAACATTGGACCTTTGGGAGTCTACACAAACAAGGAAGCGAGCCATAGAGCCATAGACCAGGCAGGCACTTTCAGAAGACGAGACTGTCCTTCAACTGCCGGAGAACCCTGAACCCTATCAGTTAAAGCCTAGCTACAAGGTTAATTGCCAGAAACTAACTCGGGATGGCGGTGGTGGGAATTCCAAGCAGTAAATCAACGATGGTCTGAGGACGATGGGTAAAGTAACTTTATAACTAGTGAGGTGTGCTTAAGTTCAAGGTGAGGGAGGCGTCATGCAAGAGCCACCCCAGGAGTGCACTGAAAGCTTTCCCTCAGCTCAGTGCTTCCCAAACATCAGTTTACCCCACGCCCCGAGTGGAGTGTGTTACACGTTTTCGGGGCTCAACCAGAGACACTCTGGCTGAGAGGGCTTCAGAACAGAACCTATGGAGATGGATTTTTTTTTTTTCTTTTTTGGTGTTGGGAATTGAACCCTGGACTTTGCACGTCAAAGCATATGCTCTACAGCTGAGCTACACCTTCAGCATTTCTCATTTCTAACATAAGTAACACCTGAACCACTGCTTGACCCGTGCCCATCTAAACTCAGCACTGGTGTTACTGTGGGGGAGGGGTTAGACTCGTTATATGTATGTTTGGCTTGCATGCATGTGTACCACAGATGTGCCCTGTGCCTGTGGGCGTTAGGAGGGGCATCAGACCCCCTGGAGCTGGAGTTACAGAAGGCCGAGAGCCACCAGGTGGGTGCTGGGAAACAAACTGGGTCCTCTGCAAGAGCAGCCAGTGTTCTTGTTTTGTTTTGTCTTTGTTTTTCAAGACAGGGTTTCTCTGTTGTAACTCTGGCTGTCTTGGAACTCACTCTGTAGACCAGGCTGGCCTCGAACTCACAGAGACCCTCCTGCCTGGGCATCCTGAGTGCTGGGATTAGCTTGAGCCATTAGCCCAGTTACCTAGTAAGACTTTTATGCAAATCTTTTTATCTCCCCACCCCACACCCTGTAAAAGCTTTATGCAAATATTTTAACACCCAGCTTCCCAACCTGAAACTTGTTTACACAATGGTCCTGCTGCATTCTTGGAATGTAAGTGACTTAATGGGGGGGGGGGGGACAACACACACCATTTCCACTTTCCCTTATTTCCTTATTCCTAAAGGCTGACTCTTTAAAAAACTAGTCAGTCTCCCAGCCTGGTGGGGTGGGAGGCAAGTGCCTTTAATCCTAGCGTTTGGGAGACAGAGGCAGGTGGGATCTCTGAGTTCAAGGCTAGCCTGGTCTACAGAGCAAATTCTGGGACAGAGGAATTTTCCTGTCTTGAAAAACAAAACAAAAAAAACCCCTAATTAATCTTGAAGGACTATGAGGTCAGACAGAGCCAGCCAATGGGGAAAAGACACAGTCACCACCTGCATTAGAATAAAAACCAAGTGAAATATCTTGCTTGCTAGGCCTGTCTGGGTTCCTGTGCGCCCGTTTTTACAAAAAGAAATTGCCTTGCCAAGCTATTTCTCTTTGTTCCCATGAACCACTGTGTGACATCAACATTATTCGAACAGCTTTAAAAGGAAGGAAACAAACCCCCATTCTGTGTCCATGGCACTTTAAATTAGAGCACCAAGAAACAGAAGACACACCAGCTGAGCACGGCAGAGCTGGATACAATGGTGCTGTTCAAAATTCCCCAAATGTGAGTGTGCCAGTTCTCAACATGTTTGTTGCAAAACATATGTGAAATGTGTGATGAAAGAGAGCCTCCTTTCCCTAGGAGCATTTGGCTAGGGATCAAACGCTGTCAGATAGCTTGGATGACAGGCCTTCAGATACGCTGAACTCTTGAGGACCAGCCGATTTTACCTTTGCATGGACAGCTGGCAGGCCCTCCACCTGCGCCTAACTGCCTTCACTTAGCCAAGAGCTGTTAGCCAAGCTCAAGATAGCCGAGCTACTTTGAACACTTCATAGATACCTTGAGGGAAATACACTCCAGCTCCCAAGACCATTGCAACCGCGGTTGGTAATGGCCATGACACTTGCTTCAGGAGACCTTACTCCAGTCAGGACCGTTCCAAGCAGCTTTATTGGCTTTGGAGAACTCCCTTCTAAATAAGATAACCTTCTAAATTCTAGATGACTCTATTACCTCACAGCAATTCTCTCTCAGCACAGGGTGGGTGTGAGGAGGGACAGAATCTCTCCAGTGATTCGGTGAAAAGCCTGAACTTGGTGAACCGTCAGGCTCGTGCCTGGCAGCACTGCAGGCCCTGCACACGAAGACTGTAATTGGTACTATAACCTGACAAAGCATGCCACACCCTTCTTCAAGATATACGAGCAGGCTGCCTGGCATTCTTTTCTTTGTGTTAGTGTGGGAGGCTGCTCTCCTGTTTACTGAATCTCCAGCTTACAACATAGAGCCAAAATAAAGGCTTCTTATGAATAGCCTTTATCACTAATAGAGTAGGCTGAACCGGTGGAACAGAAACAGAGCCCTAACTGTCCTGGCAGTGTCAGCAAGCAGGCTAGCGAAGAGTTCCAGAGGAGCTCTGGGGAGTGGGTGAGAGGGCTTATGCAAATAAGAGGATCTGAGTGGTTGTGGAAGTTTATTTTTAGTTGTATTTAAAATAATTGTTTTTGTGCACTGTTGGAAAAAGGGATGCACAGACCTTGGCCTTTTGTACTGTCTGAAGGTGTTGGGTTTCTGTGGGGATGTTTAATCGCTAATGATCTGCACGTGCTCTCAGTAGAACACCTGAGGAGTTCTGAAAGAATAAAACACCTGCGCTCAGCTGCCATGGGATCCACTGTCGATGGAGTATGGCACGCGCTGGCCAGGATGGTGGTTCCCTCCGCTGAGGTCTGGCAGAGTTTGCATGAATGAGAATGCCTCTTGTCCCTCTTGGTGAGGCACCACAGTGCTGTAGATGATAATGGTCTACCAGCGTGAGGCAGGCAGGACGTCATGCCAGCTCATCCAACATGGAGACACGAAGAGAAAGAAATTCCAGACCTCACAGAGTCCAGTAAAGTACACGCAGGGAAGCTACCAGAGGACAGAGATTAAGGTATTAAAAAATTGAAGGCTCCTGAAGAAAGAGGAGAGAGGGAAAGGAAATAAGCCTTTTTGAAGAGAAAAGGCTGTGAAACTAATAAATAAATGAGGGAAAAAGCTCTGAGGCGAGAGCCACAGAACGGAGGTCCTTAGAGAGAAAGAATTCAGCTGGGAGTGGGGAAAAGCAAGGTTCTTACTGCTCTTCCTGATCATGGAGCCAACGCTCCCTCCTGCCGCTGGTGGTAGCATGTTGTTTCATAAACTGAGTTTTCTGATAGCTGTGTTGTATGTGTGTGAAGCTCAAGATCTTGTGTTTGAGGTCTATGGAGAGGGTTGTATGTTTGCCCATAGAGGTGGTGAGAACGAACGCCAAACCGCCAGAATGTTTCAGAGATTCTTCCCACTGGCCCAGGACCCCCTGCTGTTGGGAAAGTGGAGACCTAGAGCCACAAAGTCACTTAATTAAACTGAACATTGTTTTTCTCTTAGTCTGGTTTGAAGAAAAAAAAAAAATCAGTCCAGGCACTGGTGATGGTGATGAGAACTCTGCTCAGGATGGGGGCCCTTACTGCAGACAAGGTGACCAGTTATTTTTCCGGCAAACCAGACTCTATCTTAAAATCTGGAAAGTGTTTCCTCAGGGTCAGCACACAGAAACTGTCTTCCAGAACTGGGCAAGGTTGTATCTCATGCTAGTAGCCAAACTTGGTACTGTAAGAGTCACCCAGCTGGTGCTGGTTTTGAAGGCAGGAAGGGGTCTTTGGAGAGCAACTGAGGCTTGGCACTGTGAGAAGCCAGGAGAGGCCACTGGTAAAACTGTAGCGTCAGTAGTAGTTGAAGGCCCATATTGAAGGGGTCACGTAAAGAAGCTGAGGCTTGGCACCATGAACAAAGCCCAGGAGAGGCTGTTGGTGAAAGTGCAGCCCAGCTGCAGCAAGGGGCCCCAGCATTCTGAAGATGCCAGTATCATGGCACAACCACCAAGAACAGCAGCAGCAGTGGAGTGGAGCCAGCCAGAGCTTGGAGAACAAGCTGTGTGTGCTGCAGAGGGCAGAGCGATCCAAGCCCTGTGGAGGAGCCCAGAGAGCATGAGTGAATACCAGATAATTGGACATTGGTAATGTTTTTCTGTTGTCCAGAGACATTGTGAAAAGCTTGAGATACTTAGTTTCATTTGGTCCTGGGCATTAGCAACTAGTGATTTTCCTCTTGTAAATAGTTTTTCTGATGTAGTGTTGAATTGTGTTGTAAAGGTAAAGCAAATTTTTTTTTTATACAAAAAAATGGGAAATGTGGAAGTTTATTTTTAGTTGTGTTTAAAATAACTGTTGAAAAAAGGGATGCGTAGGCCTTGGCTGTTTTGTATTGTCTGCAGGTGTTGGATTTCTGGGGGTGGGGGGGCATAATTGGTTGCTTATATCTGCACCTGAGGAGTTCTGAATGAATAAAATCACCTGAGCTCAGATGCTTGGGGTTCCACTGTGAGGATGGCACTGGCCAGGATGGTGGTTCCCTCTGCTGAGGTCTAGTGTGGTTTGTACCTATGAGAATGCTTCCTTGTCTTCCTTGCTGAGCCGCCCCAGCAGCAGCATACTGCTAGACTGGAATTCAAATCCCCAACATCTACACACACAAAATAACCAGGCATCTCATAAGTACTTAAAACCCCAGTGCTGGGGGCAGAGGCAGGCCTGTTGGAAAGTTTTTTTTATTTTATTAAAAAGGTGGATCAGATGGAAAGAGATAGAAAAGAGAGAGAAGATAGATGGAGAAGGGAAGCTCTTTTGTGATGGTCTGGGGACCACACAACGCCAAAGGGAGAAACCTCCCTGTAGAGGTGGTGCAGTCCTGAAGGGAGAACATCCCAACAGGACTGATGAGTTGCTCAGCCCAGCGGAGCTGAGGTGAAGTGTCCAGCTCTGCCTCGCCTCCTGGAGATGATGCAGTTCTGAAGGGAGAGTATCCAACAGGACAGAGGAGCTTCTGGCCAGGTGTCCCAAGGCTGCAGCTCTGTAGGGAAATATCCCAGGAGAGCTGTTCTTTCTTCTGTCCGATGATCTCAGCAGGCCAGTGACTGCTTCTGTTCTGAGGAGAAACAACGAAAACTGAGGGTTGCTCAATCCTTTTTAAAGGGTTCTGGAGGGTGGAGCTATCAACATGGCGTGCAATTGGTGGAGTTTCTTTGGCCTGTGATTGGTGGAATTCTCAGTCCAAAGAGGGTTGGGGGGGCCCAGCTCAGGGTCATTTGTGTTAATTGGGACCCTTCTGTGCTGTTCTATCAGGTTGGGAACCCCACAGCCATCTGGGAATGGGGTCCCTGATAGTCCCAGGGGGGAGATTTCTTATGAGGGGTTTCAAGTCCCAGAGCTCCCCAGCCTTGCAGAGCTAGATTCCCCCAAAAAGGGAAATATGCTGGCTCCTCAGTGGTCTTTGGCACCATTTGGGGTTCTTGGTGGGCATAAGGAATGGTGGCTGGGCCCCCGAGTCCCCAGCAGGGTAGCAAGGGAAGCAAGCATTAGTCTTGAATAACAGTTGGACAGCAGGAGAGGCTAGGTTTGCTGGTAAGGTCAACTTTGCTTCCTGGAAGAAACACAGATGGCTGTGAGGGTCCATCTTGGAGGGGGGGGGGGTGTCAGCCAGGAGTGCTGATGGCCGTGATGTTCCATCTGTGAGGGGAGGGGTCATCCAGGAGCGAGCACAGTCCTCAATCAGGTCCTCCTTCTGCTTGACAGTTAGCCAGCTGGGGGGTTGGGCCTGGCGAGGGGGCGGAGCTAAGGCAGAGCTTCCTTCACAGGGCTGTGGAGGCTGACCACAGATGAATGTGGAAAGGCGTGTCAGAGCTCCCCAGGGGGAACCCACAGGGGAGGGTTGAAGCTAACTCTCCACAGAAGTGGGAGCCCCATGCTGTAGAATGGGGAGGGGAGCAGAACCCCCCAGAGGGAGCCCTGGGCTGTGGGCTATGTCTGTGGTCAGAGGTAGGGGTCAGAGCTCTCCAGCACAGAGCCGTGCTGTGGACTCTGCTTGTTGCAGAACCCTAACAAGGCCTATTAAAACGACAGTGAGGAACTGTCTAAAAATAAAGTGGGAGGCTGGAGTTAGGGCTTGGAGTAAAGGCTCCTGCCCCCGAGCCTGACGACCTGATTTTAACCCCTGAGACACACAGGGTGAGGGAGAAAGTTGACTTGGGCAAGTTGTCTTCAGATGTCCACACAAGCTCTAGCACCCCCAACACCGAATTTAAGTTTTAAAACTTGGGGCTGGAGAATAGTTGAGCGTACTTGTTGGTCTTGTAGAGTGGACTGGGGTCCATTCCTAGCCCCAACATGGTGGCTCACACTCATTTGTAACTTCCACTCCAGTGGATCCAATGCCTTCTTCTGCTTCAGCTGGCAGCATGCATGCACGTGATATACATACACACACGCACGTGATATTCATACACACACGCATGCAAACATGTACAAAAAATCCAAACAAATGTGAACAAAGTGAAAGGAGCAGAGAAAGATACATTGGCTTCCACATGCAAGTGCTCTCACTAATGTGTGCATGGGACACACACAGCCTTCATGCTAAAGTTCCAGAGCTCTCACTAATGTGTGCATGGGACACACGCAGCCTTCATGCTAGAGTTCCAGAGCTCTCACTAATGTGTGCATGGGACACAGGCAGCCTTCATGCTAGAGTTCCAGAGCTCTCACTAATGTGTGCAGGGGACACAGGCAGCCTTCATGCTAGAGTTCCAGAGCTCTCACTAATGTGTGCAGGGGACACATGCAGCCTTCATGCTAAAGTTCCAGAGCTCGCTCTAATGTATGCATGGGAAACACACACAGTCTTCACACAAAAGTTCCAGAGACTGCCAGGTGTAGAGGTACACACTTAATCTCAGAACTCAGATTGACATAAGTTCCAGGCCAGCCAGGCTTACATCGTGAGACCCCATCCGGGGGCTGGGGGGAGGGTTGAAGATGCTCATGGTGGCCTACAACCACGCATGACTCCGGTTCCAGGGGATCAGACGCCCTCTTCTGACCTCTGGGACATAAGGCACTCATGTGTGCGTATATGTATAAATGCAGGCAAAACACTCATATGTGTAAAGAAATAAATCTAAAGATTTAATGTGCAGATATTCAGGATTTAATTCTTTATGTAAAAATAAACAAGCAATCCATCTGATTAGTGTGCAAAGTTACCGCTTTAATAAATGGCAAAACTATATGTGTAACCAAAGGATAGTTTCAAATTAATATTTTGGGCTGGAGAGATGGTTCCGCGGAGCACTGGCTGCTGTTCCAGAGGACTCAAATTCAATTTCCAGCATCCACATAGCAGATTACAAACATCTGAAATTTCAGTTGGAGGGGACCAATGCTTTCTGGCCTCCATGGGTACCTGCTATGCATGTGGTGCACAGACACACATACAGGCAAAATACTCATGCCCATAAAAATAAAAATGTATAAAAAATTTCCTCATGCTTTATCATCAGTTGTTTTATGTGTGTATGCCAGCTGTGTACTTAAAGTCACATAAAAGCTTATTGGGAGAAAAGGGCTCATAACTGGAAAGTAAAAAGCTCTGATCTAGGGGAGATGGCAGGAAGCCAAGAACAGAGGCAGAAGTATCTAGAAGCAGAGCAGCCAAGATTGCAACTGAGAGGCTGTGAAGGGCCAAAGGCAGGAGCTGAGACTTCAAAAATTATAACCCTGGCGGATGGGAGAGCTTCAGAGTTGGCAGTCCAAAGTGTACGCAATAGCCTCTGGCTCCTTGCGCTCGGAGCTGACAGCTCATGGATCTCTGCAACGCCGAGCCCAGCGCTGAGGGAGGGGCCTCTTGCCTATCTGTGACTTCTGTCCTGAACAGGTTGCTCAGCTAGCCATGTGTGACAGAGAGCACACTTTCTGAAGTTTTCACTTTGGCCTGGTATGGTCTGAACAGCGAGCTGCTGGTTGGACCTGTAGCTGATGTGAACCGCATGAAGTCCAAAGGCGGCCTTTTTTCTGTGTTCTCCACAAAGAAATCAAATCTCTTTTTGTTTGGCTGTAGGACTGCTTTGCTGTTTTTTAAGATGTCTGTGTCATTGGCCCACCCTCATGACATTATTATGTCAAACCCAGAGTGCCTTTGCTCCTATCTCCTCCACCTTCATAGCAAGGATGTCTCTCACCCCTGACACATGGTGACGTTGAATAACGGTGTGCACAGGCACTCAGACTGCTTTGCTCAAGGCCGGCATGTGCAATGTGGGCAGGCCAAAAGGGCAGGTACACAGTGTGGGAAGTGCAGCTCACGGCAGGATTGGATATTGATGTCAGTGAGGCTGGTGGGTTCATGCTTCGTTGGACACTGATTCCTGATAGATTTCAGCAAGGGACGGGGGGAAGAGCAGAGGAATATTCTGCCACACGTTTGTTAAGACTAGAGACGAAGCCGGATGACATAATCCATGTCCCCAGAGCACGCCTGTCTCCAAAGAATCCACTCATAGAGTTTCTAAAATTAATTTCTTTTAGACAAGTTCTCCCTTGTAGTTCAGGCTGGCCTTGAACTTGAACTGGCCACGTACTTGCTTCAGCCTCCTGCATGCTGGGACTACAGACATAAGCCACCTTTTTAAATAGATAATATTCGTGTTGCTTGTACGCTTTGCCTACTGTGGATGTCGGTGGAGGGTGCCGGGCTCTCCGGAAGTGGAATTAGGGTGGTAGTGTGGAAACAAACCTCCGTCCTTTGCAAGAGCAGCAAGTGCTCTAGAACATCCCTCCTGCCTCTTGCTTGTTTGTTTTTGTTTTATTTTTGAGATAGGATCCACTCTGTGGCTCAGGCTGGCCTCCGACTCACAGTGACCCCCCTGCCTCAGCCTCCTGAGTCCTGGGGTTACAGGCACGGGCCACCACACCTGGCTTTCCAGGCTATTATTAAAACAGCAAACCAACAACAGGAAATGCTTGGAGCAGTTGATTCTACAGAAGAAATCAACAACCAAACATGTTCAAACCCAGAGTGAGAAACACATTTCAGCAGAGACGGTTGGAAATCCTATGTTGTATGTTAGGCATAACTGTAAGGTGAGTTACTAAATGTTGAGTACAGTAAACAGCAAAAACCGCCACTAGAATTTGAGTTGGTAGAGCAAACAGCTCATTTTGAATGCACACACTAATTCACTTGCCAGATTACTTGCAATTTTCCAGAAAAATTTTTACTTTCTTCTGGGCCCACAAACAATTTAGCTCAACATCGCCATCTAGTGGTGAAATGAATTCATAGCGCCTTCCCCCTCAAGGTCGGGAGAGACCTTAACAATGTAAAGAAACAATGGGAAAAGAACAGCGGGAAGCTGGAATGTAAATTTAAAGCTTTATTGAATAAAAATGTTTTAGGCTAAACAAGACTATAAGAAATAGATTATTTTACATCTCTAAAACAGAGCTAAATCTCTATAAATGCAAAAAGCTTAAAACACCCCTCTCTGCCATACACATAATTTGGGATATCAGTTATGTACAACAAGTGTACTCAAGTTGATAATGTCCTTAATTAAAAGCCTTAATACTAGAGAGAACCGCCGCGTTGGTTAGCTCCCGCCTACTGGACACATGGAATCACTCGGGGAGTGGGACTTTCAACCGAGGAACCACCTCTAGCAGATTTGTCTGTGGGCTTCTTTTTAAATTGCTGTGAGCAGTGCCAGCCCTGGGCAGGTCCCTGGGCTGTATAAGAAAGCAGGGTGAGCAAGCCATGGAGAGCAAGCTAGTGGGCAGTGTTCTTCCGAGGCCACTGCAGCTCCCGCCTCCCCTGTGATGGCGGTGGACACTCTCCCTCCTCTAAGTTGCTTCTGCCCGGTGCTTCATCACAGCAACAGAGAATCAAACTAGGACACCACCCAAGAAGACCTATATTTAACCCTGGAAATGTTATCTGCCATAAAAATCGATACATCTCTGAGCTGATGGGTATCAACAAGGTCAGTGCCTCAGGAGGCTTAGGCCTGAGCTCAGGTGGACCCTCGTGTTCTCTCTCCTTTGGCATCCTCATCTTGTTATACAGGGAGCCTGGCGACCCGCGAGCTATGAAACATGGCAGTGTTGAGTATGAGAAGCCGCAGGGGAGGGAGCAGTCCTGGGGTGCGGGTAAGCAAAGGTCACGGTTTATTTGGTACTGTGGGTCTCTCCAAGCGCCAAAGCACACAGGTTGGTTGTCTTCCAGGTATTTCGGAAGAGTGGCTGTATTTTTAAAAATTGTTTATTATGGTTGTTGATGGGCATGTGTGCCACAGGGAGCATTTGTCAGGGGACGATTCTGCAGAGTCGGTTCGCTCCCCTAACGTGGGTTCTGGGGCTCAAACGCAGGTGGTGGGGCTAGTGAAGCACGGGCCTTTACCCATGAGCCATCTCACTGGACCAACGGTTGCTGTGTCATACATACCTCAATAATCAAAAACGCAGAGAGTAGGATGCAGAGTAGTAAGTTCCCATGTCTACCAGAGGAAGAAAATGCATAAAAACATTCGAAAGACTAAATACTTGATTTTAACAGTTGAGTATTAAAAAATGAAATTGATATTCATTAAAAAATATCTACCCTGTGCCCTTTATACTAAAGTCTTTCTGTTCAAATATGTAGGCTTCTAAATCTGCTCTGTGTGTCTAACTCCACATGGGATTGTAGTGTGAGATGTGCCGCTAAGTGTCTAGCCGCTTCAGTATTGGCTTCCGGGGACGGAGTGGAGCTGGGCCGCATCAGCTAGAGAATCGCCCGCCTAGCCTCCGCCTATCTTCACCGCTAAAGTGGAGTTTCAATAACGCACTTAGAACTGGTTCTCTTTTGCTGGGCTTTGCTCTGTCTCGGTTGGCGGAACTCATTTCCGAAGTTGCTCCTACATAAATGACAGTGTCCGTGGACCACTCGATAAAGGGCGGGACCCGCCTGCACTAGCGGGAGGTCAAGGCCAGCGCCAGCAGGCATCATTCCTCCTCCTCGTCTTCGTCATAGTAGCGGTTCCTCTTTATCTGCTCCTCCACAGAGAGCTCTCTGGCCACCTCCTCCTCCTCCCAGAAGTCATCTTGGGACTTTTGATTCTGGGTAGTGAATTCTTTAGTAGGTGTGGCGTCTACAAAGCCGGACCATCGTGGAGACGCGGGTTCTAGCGGAGACCGCTGTTCCAGGACACTGCTGTCATCTTCATCTACGCTGGCACCGTTTTCTATGAAATTCTCGCTCTCCAGCTCAGCACCTCGCAGGTCCTTGCTTCTCTCTGCTTCCTCCCCTGCAGACCCCTTGCTTTGCCAGCCTGTTTCCTCCTCGTTCCCATTCTTCCCAGAGCCTTTGGCTGCCTCCATTTGTTCCCTTCCTGTTACCATCCCTCCTCCAAACGCCTCATTCTGCTCGGACGTGCTTTTTCCTTTCCTGATGGGTGGGGACAAAGTCTTGGGGCTCTTGACAGAAGAGGTTCGAAATGAAGCCGCTACAGTGAACGGGCGGCTCCTCTCCTTCAGCGAAGAAGATCGCCTTAGCTTCTTCAGGTCCAGGTCCACATCCTCGGGGGCCTCCGACCTGCTGGCTTCATCCTCGGGAGGCCACTTTGGCTTAGACACTTTGAACCCTTCCTCCAAGGCACTTCCAGAACCGCCGAGCTCAGCCGGGGGCGGCCAGGCGATTCTCAGTTTCTTGGTCTCTGCTGGCTTATCTTCCTTCTCCCTCTGAGAGGAGGCCTTGGCTTCCATAGTTGCAGCCAGGACGCCCACCTTAGCGATGGGGGCGTCTTCTACCCCTGGGCTGTGGGGGGTCTCCCCGGCATTTGGAGGCTGGGCTGGTCTCTCCAGCGTCTCCTCGTTTTCACTTTTGCTTGCCCACAGATCCTTATGTGGTCTGTGCCCAAAGCCTTCATCATAGTTGCCTTTGGACTTAAAGAGTTGATTGAAGTGAGGTTTACAATAGATTCTTCCGTGTAAAGACGCATAGGTTCCTAGACTATCGTCAGAAGAGAGACAAAGTTAGTGAATCTTCCTTTACACTCTCATTTACACCAGCAGGCTTCATCTGACAGTGCCAGTATTTCTCAGGGATGGTGAGAAACCCTCCTCCTCTTTTGGGGGGTTGGTGAACAGGGTCTTGAACACGCCAGGCAAACACTGTACTAACCGAGCTATATCCCAAGGAAATACAAATGACCTATCATGATGCCTTACTCTCTAGTAAGAACCTTTTTTGGGGGGGGGGGTGAGGGAGGAGCCTGAACTCATACATTGCCCAGCCTGGCCTTGAACTTGAAATCCCTCTGCTCCAGTCCTGAGTGTGTACCGCTATTTGTCATCTTCATCTTTATATCGACAGCTCACTCTCTGGGCTAAACCTCCACTGGCTGCTCTCCTAACTGATATGCAAGTCCTCATTTTCAAGTGATTTCATTCTTCTCTGTCAAAATGTTGAGAAATTACTTTTGCTGTAAGTCTTCCCTATCCAGGCTCCACTTAGCTCTGACCACTCAGGGCTTATAACCCAGGGTTAGTGACTTTCCTTCCTAGTTTTTCATCTGTGCTAAATTAAAAGCATAACGCTACAGAATGAATACAACGTGCTGCAAATATTCGGCACTTAGTCTACTCCTGACTGGGTAAAAGCAAGCCGTGGCTGACAGGAGAACCAGGAGATATGTCTTACCCATTTTAACAAGATAGAATCTCACTATGTAGTTCTGGCTGGCCTAGAACTTACTATGTAGAATGTAAATCAGGCTAGACTTGAAGTCACAGAGGTCCACCTGCCTCTGCCTCTTGAGTGCTGGAATTAAAGGTGTGTACCACCATGTCCAGCCCACTTTAATGGCTTTTAAAGGATCATAACAGGGGCTGGAGAGATGGCTCAGAGGTTAAGAGCACTGGCTGCTCTTCCAGAGGACTCAGGTTTGATTCTCAGCACCCACATGGCAGCTCACAACCATCTGTACCTCCAGTTCCCGGGGATCTGATGCCCTCTTGTAGCCTTTGCAGACGCTAAGCATAAATACAATATAGACATAGATGCAGACAAAACACCGAATTCATTTAAAAAAAATTAAAGGGTCATAACAATGATAGCATTTCCCCAAAAGAGATTTATGTGTTGTTGAAAAAATTAATTCAAAGCTAGGTGGTGGTGGTATACATCTTTGATTCCAGCACTTGGGAGGCAGAGGCAGGCCAGACTGATCTGCAGAGTGAGTTCCAGGGCAACACAGAGAAACGCCGTCTTGGAAAACAAAGACAAAATTAGTTTCATTGGGCAGAGAAAGAACTAGCGGAGACCACAGAGGCAGATTCTGGTGCGATGTAAGAGAGTGTCATCTGGGTCTAGAGCTACCACTGGGTCTAGCTGTGCTGAGTACAAACCCCATGGTATCCGGTAATACCAGGCACCTGTAAAGAGTGTTCGAGAAGGATACTTTCTTGGGAAGGAAAGATGGAGAATGTGACACCCTGGGTACTTCCTTCTCTGAAATTACACAATTAAAATTAAGTAATGTGAACTATTTCCCAATCTGCCATGTTGATGAGCTAGCTTTACTGAGTCCCTTCCTCCTCCTGACCTCTCTTTCTCCACTGTAAAGACTGAACCCAGGGATTTATGGAGGAAGTCATTCTCCCACCAGGCTTATCCTTGGCTCCCTTTTCATTTTTTATTGGGTTTCACGAAGTTGCCCAGGCAGACCCTGAGTTTGAGATCTCCCCGCCTCAGCTTCCCACTAGAGCTGGGATTCCAGGCCCACGTCACTGGGCCTGGCACGCCTTGGGATTTAAGTTTGTGGTTCTGTGATACCACAGGAAGACATTCTTCTAAATTTGGCCATGGGTGGGGACTTCATTAGCTGTTCACAGCGTTTTCGGTTTCAGTTCTGACACACCAGTGGATCAAGACATCGCCAACACCATCTTCATTCTGTATGAAGTCTTCTCACTAAACAGTACTTTTTCCTTTACCAGGCGCTCAGAACCATCAGTAGCTCTGAGTACCAGCGTTCTAAACGCCAGAGTCCCTCTGGAACTCCCACTGTGTGGAAAGAGGTCTGTTTGGGTCTGGCTTACCTAAGTTTGTTGTTGCAGTAGGAGCAGCGGAAACAGCTGATGTGGAACACCTGCTGGTTGGCTAGGAGCCGCTCCATGGGGTACACTGTCTTCCGACACTCCACACAGCTCTCCCTCGCAGGTGCCTGAAACTTCTAGAGAAAGCAGCAGACAGTTTCAGCATCCACAGTGATGGCTTGGCACTCTGCTGAGACGGGCCCGGGGTTTAATTCATCTATGGGCAATTCTCATAGGAACTATGCCTGCTCGTTAGTTGGGAGGCTCTCCTGAACTTCTGTACCAAACTGTGGCTGCCCTGTGTGTGCCTTTGAGGTCAGGTGGGCTTGGACTGAGTAGCAGAGCAAGGTGTAGACAAGCTGACACACACACATGCACACCACACACACACACACACACACACACACACACACACACACCATTAAGGGTGGAGAGCTGTAGTTGGAAGGGCAGAGAGCAGGAGAGAAGGAAACCACAACCCAGAAGAAAGACATTCTGTACAAGCACTATTGAAAGCAGAGGATCATAACAGCCTGGGGGGGGGGGGGTCAATGCTCATGCAGAGGAAGGGCATCAAGCTTTGGGAATTAGGTAAAGGATGAGTTTTATCCTACTTTATTCTCGTTTTTTTAAGACAGATTCACATGTAGCCCAAGCTGCCCTCAAACTCATCATATTTCCAGAAATGACCTGATCTTCCTGCGTTGATTTCCCAAGTGCCAAGGTTATGGATATCTAAATTCAGCATATTGAATTTTTTTCACATTTGTTATTTTATTAGTGCACACACACCCAGGCGCATATGTGGAGGTCAGGGGAATTTGGTCTTTTCCTTCTGCCATATGGGTCTGGGGATCGAACTCAGGTCCTTAGGCTTGGCAGTGTGTGCCTTTACCAGCTACACCACATTGCCAGTCCCAAGTTAGGCATATTTTTAAACAGTCTAAACTGAAACACAAATGAAACAATTTGCAGGAGAAACAAACTCCATTTCAGGCTCCCAGAAGGAAGCACAGCCTGCTAGAGCCGATTGCCTACAGCGTGTCTGGAAACTGAGAGTAACCCGGCGCCCTGGAATGCGCTGGCTAACCACCACTTGCAAACTGTGGAATAAGAGCTGTCACACTGTTCGACACAATAATTCAATTCTAAAAATATGAGCGTGGGGGGCGGGGGGGCTGCTGCTCAGTTGGCCGGGAGTTTGCCTCACTTGTGCAAAGCTCTGGGCTCGTTGCTCACACGTATGTGATATGTATGTGTACATCTACATATGTGTCATAGATATAATTTACAAGATGAAAAGTGCTACGTGGCCACTGAAGGTGGCGGGTGGAAGCCTCTCCTCAGTGTGAAAGCCCTGGTTTGCTCCCTCACAATCGCCTCAGCCGGGAGACTCTCCCAGCACTAGGGTGCCCCCCCCCCAGGGCCTAGATGAAAACATAAGATGGTAATAATGCAAATTAATCCCTAGGCCCAGGACCTGAATCTAGTTAAGCCTAAAAGGACCAGGTAACGGAGAAAACAGACTAGATTTACGCCTATCATCCTAGGGCTTGCCAGGCGCCAGCCAGAGGGCTGCTGCAAGTTCAAAGCTACTCTGTCCTCCACAGAGAGCTCCAGCCAGGCCAGAGTGGGCCCTACGGAAAATAAAAACCCACTGCAACCAAACAGCCAACCAAAAGATGGGGACTGTCTTCCAAGCAGATTTGGTGAGGAATGGAGGTAGAAAACAAACGTAAGGAGCTACACAATGAAGTTTAATAAAATGAGTGCAAACTCTCAAAGAGCATCCGAAGCTGAGCAGAAGTGGCTGGCTCTTAACGGCAGTCCCCTTCACTGCAGGGGAGAGTCCTAAAGAGGAAAACGGTTGAACAAGCAGAGACCGGAGGCTAACTCAGTTTACCAGCCATGAGGGAAGGGTTTGAGGGCGACCTGCGCTCGGCAGTGCCGCCGGCAGTCACCGAGGCAGTCTCTGGAGAACAGACTGTTTTCTTTTACACACGTTCTAACAGCGCTGGATTTAAGGGGAGATGTTGTTGCCTCCCTTTGATACGGTTTTCTCTGAAAGGACCAAGCAGTTCCTCGCCTAGTAAGCAGGAGCTAGATTAAAGGCAGAATAAAAACTGAGAATAATGGTACAGTTGAAGCTACTGGCGAGAGCCTGTCCAGATCACAGCTCAAATTGTGTCCGTAATAGGATAAATGTGCTTCTCACATTGAGAATCTTTTTCAACTGCAAACAGGAGGGTGCTACATTTTTAACAGTTAAAAGATTTTGGGAGAACAAGGTGAAGGGATGCAGAGCATGCTTAGACACACACTCTCTGTCTCACTCGCTCACACACACACACTCTCTCACACACATACTCTGTCACACACACACTCTCTCACACACACACTCTCTCTCACACACATACTCTCACACACACTCTGACACACGCGTGCACACACTCTCTCTGACACACACACACACACACACTCTTTCTCACATACAGACTCTGTCACACACACACACACACACATCTCTCTGATACACACACACTCTTTCGCTCTGTCACACACATACACACTCTCTCTCTTACACATATACTCTCTCGCTGTCACAGACACACTCTCTCTCACTCTGTCACACATAAACACACACACTCCCTCTGTCACACACACACTCTCTCGCTGTCACACACACACATACACTCTCTCTGTCACACACACACTCGCTGTCACACACATACACACACATACACTCACATATATACTGTCACACACACACCACTCTGTCACACACACACACTCTGATATACACACACACACACTCTCTCTGTCACACACACACACTCTGATACACACACACACACTCTGATACACACACACTCTGTCACACACACACACACACACACACACACACGGAAGGCACACACCATAGCAGGGTGCAGCCCAAGGAACGGAAAGGAGAACCTGGACAGAGTTGTGCTCACATTAGAAGGAAAGTGGAAGGCAGGAGCAGAGTTAGGAGCCAGGAGCAGGACGCAGAGGCTGGAAGAGAGAGAGGAACTGCGGTGAATACACAGCATTTGGGGCGCTCTGGGTGCTCGGCGGCAGCGGAGCCGAAACGCAGACTTGGTTCCAAGAACAAGGCCACATTCTCTTTCAAGTAACTTTGCTAAGGGAGGCAGAAGCCAGCCTCTCAGGTCTACCTGGAACACGCTGAGCCTGGGGAAGTCTTTCGTGAACCTTCACACACGAGGCGTGTCTCGCTAATAATTCCTCAGGTTTATTACCTCCCACCCTGACCCGCATCGCTCTCTTCAATGAAGCCTCCCCACACAAGGCAAAAGCCTCCTTGACATCAGCCTAACAGACTACTCAATCAGCCGACTGACCATGAGTTCTGATTGGCCAGACCCACCAGGCTCCTTCAAGTCTCATGGAGGCTTTTGCTGTTATTTAAGGCTGCGCAGCGGCTGCCCAAGGGACCTTACACCGTCATAAACACAACAGCCGAGGCTGGCAGCACAGCAGTGAGCCGAGTCAGGGACTGTGCTGTGCCTCCCTCTAATTCTCTGTTCTGGGCTCGCAGCCACTTTTCTGTAATTTCCCCCGTGTCTATTCAGGCAACAGGAAGCACAGTCAGTGCCTAAAACGCTCTCCCATTATCGGAGGCCTGGCACGCATCCTGCCCACGCCCTCCGTGATAGGCTCAGTCTTGGCACGCCATGCGGAGAACTACCGACCACGGAAATGTCCGGCATGCTTCATCCTTACGATGCGTTCTCTCATTTAGTAGGCCAAGATTTTCTTTCATTCCTCGTCCTCCACCGCCTTTCTCCCGTGTAGACGCCAAAGCGTCCGGGTGTGAGGTGCGCCACCCAGGCTACAAACTCAGCCAGAAGCAGACTTAGAATCAGAGCACAGAGCTCCCAACTCACAGACAACAGAGTGTTTCC
>JAMJFZ010000341.1:0-75000 GCA_026225945.1 Cricetomys ansorgei
TCATCTGCGAGCTTCTGAGACGAAGGGGCAGAAAGGCTTATGCTTTGTTGCTAAGCAACAGGTGAGCAAGTTTTAGCACAGTCAGGGCCTCCTGGAGGAGATCGGCTCCAGGACCCTGAGAGGAGACCAAAAATCCCCAGCTGCTCACGTTGCCCCATAGGGTGCAGTATCTGTGCACCCCACCCCACACCTTGGGTGCTCTAAATCACCTGGGTCACTAGCAATTATTACCAATGCATTGTAAGTGCACAAAAATCTGTGTTGTTAAGAACATGACTGGAAGCCAAACAACTCCTGCCCGCTGTTTCCAAACGTTCCTGTGACAGTCGATTGAATGGGGGGCTGCAGAACCCAGGATGAGAGCAGAGTGTGCTCCGGGTGCAGCACCAAACCGTGGCGCTGTGGACCACCCTGGGGCAGGGATGCTGCTTAGTAATCTGTTTACCTTTAAGTTATCCGGCAGTCTAAAATCGGCAGGGATTCCTGTGACTTTCCTGTGCTTTGTTGAAGCGGGGCTGTCAGTTTGAAATGTGTATGTTTCAGTTGTGCAGCCTGATAATTTGGAACAGCGTTTTGTGAATTTTAACATATATAGAGCTTTCGTGTTGGCACTGCCATAATCAGACTAAAGGCAGTTCCGAAATACCCCAATTCCTCCACGCTGTCCCTTTCCCGGTGGCATCACCATGGACCACCGATCGTTTCAGACGCCACCATTTATTTCTTGGGAATGTCATAGCGTGAAGTCAAGCCAAACGTAACTTTTCCAAGACTGGAGTCTTCCACTCGGCTGTTTGCCTGACCTTTGACTCATTTGCTCCTTTTCTTAGCTGCCTAGCATTCCGCTGTACGACCTTACAGTTCGTTTCTCCATTCGCTTCCCGAGGCTGCTCTATTGAGGGAAACAGACTTTCCATGAACGTGTATATACAGGTTTTTCTTGTGAAATCAATTTCCATGTCGCTAGGGCAAACGCCAAGGAGTGAAAGGCTGGAAACTAATGGCAGTCGCACGTCTAGCTTTGTAAGCAAATGCCAAGCTTTTTGCCAGAGTGGCTGCATGTTCTGCATTCCCAGACACTTCCTTTACTCTTATACAAGCAGGACCCAAGCGTAGGGATGATGCTTGCCCACAGTGGACTGGGTCTGCCCACAGTGGATTGGGTCTTCTCACTTCAATTAGCACACTCAAGACATCATGTCAAGACAGACATGCCCACAGGACGACCCTGCACTAAGACTCTGAGATGTCTGAGTCTGAGAATCCAATTTTTCCACACCCTCCACACCTGACGTACTTGTTTTTTGCGTAAATTTATAGCTTCGTGTAAGTCATTCTGACGGGTGTGCCATCTAATTTGCATTTTCTCGGTCACTGAGGATGCTGGGTCTATTTCACGCCTTTATTCGCCACCTCTGTTCCTCTTGAGGGGTGTGTCCATTCATTCATACGTTTTTGTTTGTTCTTACTACTGATTTTTTTTTTTTTTTAAATTTTGTTTCCTTCTTTTCCTTTTCATTTTGGAGATAGAGTCTTTTATGTAGCCACTGGCTGGCCTCGAACTTGTGCTTGATTTTCCCTCGGCCTTCCTAAAGAGTCGAGATTACAGATATATGTGCTATGCCATCTTTACTATTGAATCTTCGGTGCTTTTCATATATTGCAGACCCAGGTATGCAGACGGCACATACGTCAGATGGTAGTGTGCGCCACTGTTCTTTTGACGGCTCTTTTACATTTTGACACAGTCTGCGTTGCTTTCTCTCTAGACCGTATTCTTCTGTTTTGTATCTAAGAGTTCTCTGGACGGCTCCCAAAGGCGTGTGGGTGCTAGGTTACAAGCACTTTATCCTGTGATTTTCCCCTACAGCTGCTGGAGGATTATGTTTTCCATTTAGATCAACTTCCCATGGCGTTCATTCTATAACCCGCGGGGTGGGTTCGTCTTTTCCACACAGAGGCTCCCTGAAGCGACACGTGTCTGCGAATCGTTTTGTCAAAACCCCAAAACAATAACAAACCCTACCGGCCATATTCAGTGTGTCTCTTTCCTTCTCGCTCTTTTTGGGGGTGCCAGGGATCGAACCCCTAACATGCTGGGCGGTGCTCTGCCTCTGAGCCACACCCAATTCTAGGTGGACTGTTTCTAACCTGTCTTCTGCCTTATGACTGCGTCTCTTAGCCTTCTGTCCGTCACACTGTTCGGACCGCTAGGGCGTCAGAGCAGGACCCCTCCTAGAGCTTCGTTCTTTGTTTTCAAAATTGCTTCGGCGACGTGTGCTTCTCGGGTGCAGGAGATGGCTCAGCAGGCAGAAGCACTTGCCTTACAAACCCAGTGACCCGAGTTCAATATCCAGAGCCCATGTCAAGGTGGAAGGAAAGAACCGGCCCCACAAAGTTGTCCTCTGACGACATCCACGCTCTGCGCTGAACGAGCCCAGACACTCCCGCGTGCACAACCGTGACACAACCGTGAATACATATTAAATTCCAGACTAGCTTGTGTAATGGTTAGCTTTAATTGTGAACTTGACACAACTTAGAATCGCTAAGGAGGAGAGTCTTAGTGAGGGGTCGTCTGTGGGCATGTCTGTCTTGACATGATTGTCTTGCATGTGCTCATTGAAGTGGGAAGGACCCAGTCCACTGTGGGCAGCATCATCCCTACGTTTGGGTCCTGGTTGTCTAAGAGTAAAGGACACCAGCTGAGGATGGCACGCACACATGGGTCCCTCTTGACCGTAGATGTGATGTGTCCGTTACGTCAAGTTCCCGCGTTGATCCCCACGGCGGGGCCGGAAATCTGAAAAATTGTGAGCTGAATAAACGCTTTTTGCCTCCTCCCAGTTGCTTTTGCTGGATATTTTACACAACAACAGAAACAAAACCAAATGGCTCGTCTCGCACAAAAGCTGTGCTGATATTTTGATGAAAGCAGCGCTAATGTATTGATTAATTTGGCAAAGACTGATATTGATCCTTTGGAGTCGTAACTAATAAAACACAGTTAGGTTTTACGTGTAATAAATAACTCTAGTTAGTTGGGTTTTTTTTTTTTAAATGAAGTTCATCTCTTTTTTTTGTTGTAGTGTCATGTATATATAGCCCCTGCTTATACTCCTGTAGTAGGCAGGGTTCTCTGGAGAAACAACCAAGAAAACGTCTATCTACTATAATGGGGACTCATTAGATTGGCTCCTACTCACAGTGCGTTAGAGAGCGCTGAGATCCCACCAGCTGCTTGTTCTGGGAGTCTGAACCCCTCAGCCGTCCCAACCCTCACCAAGGCCAGGAGGCTCTCTGGAGAGGTGCTGGTGCCGAGTCCTTGTCAGAAAGAGAAGAAGATGGCTGCTGAAACAATGAATCCAAATGCACAGGACAGATGACGGGGTCCTGGGACCTCTTTGTATCTGGGCCGCCAGGTCGGTGATGCTGCTCTCTTTGAGGGTGGGTTCCCCCGACCCCCCCCCCAGTTAATCCACGATGGAAACGCCCTCACAGAGATGTACCGAATCTCATCAAGCTCACTTATTCTTTCTAGAAATGTCTTTGGCCTTTCCTGGAGTTTTTCCACCGGGGAATGCTATGATCCGAGACTAGAAGCTGTTACTTTTCACCAAGATACTTCTTTCTTTACCCTTTTTTTCCTTTGAGGTAGGGCTGCCCTCTACGTCCGGAGCTGGACCGGAAGCACTGGAATTCTAACCATAGCCAGTTCTTTCCTTGTCTTGCCTTTTGTACCGGTGCTGAGAGGGAGCTGCAAGGTGAGCAAACCCACCTCGTCTCTCAGCCCGGGGCCAAGGCCTTCTGATGAATCATTACCGCCAGAAATGAAGGGAGACAGGGATTTTGTTTCTTTGTTTTGGGTTTTGTCTTCGGAGACAGTCTCTCTTTTCCTAGTTTGGTGAAAGCTTTTGCATGTATCTTTTAAAATATTTATTTTATTTGTTTGTTTGTTATATCTCAGCATCAAAGTAACACTGGCCTTCCAGGAAGCTGGGTGTGGCCGGGACGCCTGTCATCTGAGCACTTGGGGGGTGGAAACTGAAAAGTCTTGAGTTCTAGGCCAGCCTAGGGTACTTAGCAAGACCTTGTCTCAAATTAATAAAGAAGTGAGAAATATTTCCCCCTCTTATTTTCTGAGAAAAAAATTCTATACATTTGTCACCGTTTCTTCTTCATTGCGTCTTTAAATTTTCTTGAAATTCTGGGCCTAGAGAAGCAGAGGCTTCAGGATGTCTGAGAGCTCCCATTCCAGATCATTAGCAGCTGCCAGGGCATTCCGCTGAGTCGGGTATCTAGGTTGGTCGTCAGTAGTTTGTCTGGCTTTGAGACGTCTGTTTGTCTAATCTGTAGCACGTGCGTGCAGGGCTCCATCTGCCCCTGTGTTCCTGGCTGCGGGTCCACAAGGACTTTTCTTACGCTCCTATTTGGCCCTTTGTTTCTCCTCTTTGTCAGACCGGCTAGAGGTTACCGCTTTTCCAGAGAGGCAGCCTCTGTGGTTACCAGCTCCCTCTCTCTGTTTTCATGTTTTAGATTTCTGCCGCACATTTTTAACCTTTCTTTCTTGCTCTTTCCCTTTTCTCCATGCTTTCTCTAGTTTCTTTCCTTTAAAAAAAAGAAAAAGATTTGGTTATTTTATATATATCGGTGTTCCGTCTGCATGTGTCTGTTCACCAAGTACATGCAGTGCCTGTGGAGGCCAGAAGAGAGTCGGATCCCTTGGGACTGGAGTTATAGGTGGTTATGAGCCACCGCGTAGATCTGTGAATTGAACCCCGGTCCCCTGCAAGAGTAGCCAGTGCTCTAAACCTCTAAGCCACATCTCCATCTTAAATAGTTCCTTCTAATTTTCTTCTCTAGTTTCTGAAACTAGAAACTTAGGTTATGGATTAAAACCTCTTGTAGTCTGATGGCGTGTTTAATGCTATGAATTTTCCTGTTGAATGCTGCTTTAGCTGCACATCTCGCTTTTCATCCTTGGCTTCGGTTTTCCATGTAGCTCTCCTGCGTCCTCTCACACCTTCCTTTGGGGTTGCTCTTTTCTGGGTCCCCCCATATTTTGGATCTGCATGCTAATGTCTTTCACCAAGCTCTGAAGTTTTGAGGCATTTTTTTTTTCAAATCTCTCTTCAGTCAGCAGCTCTCTCTCCCCCTTTCTGAGACTCTAACGACACAAATACAAAACTCTCATTGTCCCATCGTCCTTGGGAACCCTATTCATTTTCTAGCTCTGTCTTTTCCATTTTTCAATTTGGATCATTCTGTCGCTCTAGCTTCAAGATTTCTGACATTCCCCCTCCCTCGTCTCTAATCTCTTTCTGGGTACATCCAGGGAGTTTTTATTTTAGCTACTGTGGTTTCAGTTACAAAACTGACATTTGGTTTTTCTTTGTATATTCTCGGGGTAATTTTGTCCCCTGGGAAATGCTGGGCACTGTTTGGAGAATTTGGGACCTCTAAACTGGCTGGGTGGTCTGCTCCTGGCAGAACTAAGGGTATTGGGGTCATCTTATAAGCCATGCGAAACCCGCCCCCACAAACAACAGTAACAACCTCAAACATCAACACCGCCACACAGGGACACCCAGCAAACCACCTCCTACGTAATTTCATCAAGACAGGACTTTCCACGTGTGTCAAGAATGGCCACAGTGTGAAAGGCGGCTCGGCTGGTAAAGGTGCTTGTTGAGCAAGCCTAGAGACCTGGGTTCGATCCCTAGAGCCCACATGAAGGCGAAAGGAGAGAACCGGCTCCACGAAGCGGTCTGAACTCCACAGGTGTGCTGTGACATGCGCGCCCGCGCAATAATAAATAAAAATTAAAAAATATTTTAAAGACCGTCTGGGTATTTGTAGATAAACTGTTTTGAAAAGTCTGCTCTGGATGCTCCAACACCTGTGCCTCCTGGTGGTTGACACACTAGCTGTCTTTTCCCACGTAAGCTCCCTGTTCTTAAACTCTCCATTTTTCTTTTCTGTTTGTTTGGGGTTTTTTTTGGTTTTGGTTTTTGTTTTTTGTTTTTTTTTTTTTTTTTTTTTTTGAGACACATTTTCTCTGTTGTAGCTCTGGCTGTCCTGGAACTCACTCTGTAGACCAGGCTGGCCTCGAACTCACAGAGGACCCCCTGCCTCTGCTCCCGAGTGCTGGGATTAAAGGCATGCGCCACCGCCACCTGGTGACTCTTTGCAAGCGAATTAAGTCCCAGCTAGGTCTTCCACATTCTCGCTGTGACACTGAGACGGGGTCTTGTTTAAGTCATCTAAGTCAATGGCAATCCAGTGTTCGACCTTCTCTTCCAGCCCATCTGCTCCTGTGGCCTTTCAGAGCCTTCAGCTAGCGGCTCCATGCTCGCTGCCTGGGTCACACACGCTGAGCTTGGCGGGAGAGACGAGGAGAGAGATGGGTCTCTATGGAACTCCAAACAAGGACTCTAGCTGGAAATCTTACTTTGTTCTGCTCCTTTAAAATGTTGATTTCAGGGCCCCAGTTTAGTCAAACCGAATCTGTGTTCTAGTTTTCTTTCTGTTGCTGTGATTAAACACAAAAACGACCCAAAACAACTAAAGGCAGAAAAGGGCTTGTTCCAGCTTATACTTCACGGTCACAGACAATCTCTGAGGGAAGTCGGGGCAGGAACTCAAGCAGGACCTCAAGGCAGAAACCCATGGAGGAACACTGCTGCTCCCAGTCTCATTCACAGCCTTATGCTCAGCCAGCTTTCTTACACAGCTCAGGACAGCCTGCTTAGGGAATGACGCGCCCAGTGGGCTGGGCCCTCCTGGAGCACCCCCTTCTCCCAACAGATATGCCACAGGCCAGTCTGATCTGGGCAACTGCTCAGGTGAGCCTCCCGTTTCAGGTGACCCTAGGTGGTGTCAAGGTGACAGTTAAAACTAATTAGGACAGTCGCAAGCGGGGAGCCTGGAGATCTGCCTTTCCATATACTCTGGGGGCTTCTGGGAGATCTTTACGTTTGCATCTGTAATCACAGACCAGAACAGTGTTAGCGAAGCTCACCAACAAACAAGGCTAGGCTGCCATGCAAGTGAGCCCCAGGCTGGACAGATGTTTCTTCTCAGCTGCCTCACCAACTGCGATAACCTCACCTTGACAGGTTTTAGAATCGCCGAGGAGACAAGTCTCTGGACACTGCTATGAAAGATTACCTAGCCTAGCTTAACTGAGGTGGGAAGGCCCACCCGTCCAATGGGCTGGAGCCCTGGACCAAATGAAAACACAGACAAAGTGAGCTGAGTACAGGCTTTCATCTTGTCTTCCTCCTGACTGTGGACGGAATGTGAGCGGCTGCCCCGAGCTCCTGCTGACCTCAGTGCCCAGCACTGTCCCTTTGAGCCGTGGACCAGAATTAACCCTTTCTCCCTCAAGTTGTCGGGTATTTCTGTCACAGCAACGGCACAAGTAACAAGTACACCAAGTGTCTCCTGCCTCTGCGGGGATGATGGCTGCTGCATTGCAGGCAGGTCCCCTCCCCCGAGAGCGACAGTCAGTGCCGTGGTGCTTGCATCTGTGTCAGAGTTGTCTGGCTGTCTCTCTGTGTCGTCTGTCTATGTGTCTCTCTGTTTCTCTCTGTCTCTCCCCCTGTCTCTGTCACTCTGTCTCTGCCTTTCTGTCTCTTCTCTGTTTCCCTCTGTCTCTCCTTGTCTCTTCTCTGTCTCTCCCTCTGTCTCTCTGTCTCTCCCTATCTCTTCTCTGTCTCTCCCTGTCTCTTCTGTGTCTCTCCTCTGTCTCTCTGTCTCTCCCTGTCTCTTCTCTGTCTCTCCCTCTGTCTTTCTCTGTCTCTGTCTTTCTGTCTCTCTCTGTTTCTCTCTGTCTCTTCTCCCCCTGTGAGGCTCTGCCAACCTTGGGTCTCCCCTTGCTCCCCCCACAAACTCAGACCTTCTCAGGTGTTGTCCACACGCGTCTCCTTAGAGCACCGTGCTGCTTGATTAGGAGCAGACTCTGAGGTCAGATATCAGCTAAATGGTTAAAGCAGCCATTAAATGAGCATTTACTGTGTGGCTTAACGGTCTCTCCTTCCGTCTCCATGACAACCCTGTAATGCACTGAGCTATGGTCCATGACTACACAAGAATGCCTGAGCGCATGTTGCCACACAAAGGGCGGTGTGCGCTGTTCCGTACATTGAGGCTTCTCTTCCCACAATACCCCTTGTAAATTATTCCATTTCATTACGTTCAGAACATAGCTGTGCCATAATTTATCAAACATGCCCTCCCTTGATGGCAACAGGCCTCCCCTGTGCCCACCCCCACCCCGGTGTTCGGTGTGCTTGGTTCATTATTAGGGAAAATTCCTAGAAATTGAGCACTCGGAGGCACTGGAGGCCAGGATGCTTTCAGGTGTGTAGGGAATTCAGACAGGGAGGATGAGAGGGAGGCAAGGGGAGAGAGACAGAGACAGAGAGAGAGAGACAGAGAGAGAGACAGAGAGAGAGATGAGGAGGGACCCATTTCTGGAGGCAGCAGGGTGGAACTGGGGGACCTGTTGGAGTGTTCGGATGGGTGGGAGAAGCCAAAGAAGGCCCAAAGATGGGTGCAAACTGCCATGTTCCACCCTCCTCCCTCTCGCCTCCCCAACATGGGAAAATCGAGTCAGAATTAATCAAAGCAGCGGATTGCTCCGAGATGGAGAGCGAGGGATGGAGAGAGTTTGGGGCCCTGATATTTCCCTCATGTACAATAATCTGGTGGCAAGATCTGGAATTAAAGCCTCGTTCCTGGAGCCTTTATTAATATTAGCTCCTGATACATAATTACCTGGCAAGCCCAGGGGTGGTGGCGTTGGGGCTGCCTAGGCCAGCCTTACCTGCTCTGTGGGTGCAGAGGGCAGAGCCCAGGAGGGGGATGGGCTGACACAGCTGACACAGGCGGAGCTAGACTGGTGGCCCAGGCGCCTGTGACTCTGAGCATCCTGCTGTCCTTTAGAACCAGAAGACCCAGAGCTAGGGAGACTTGGGGGTCTAAGCTCAGGCTGGGGGTGGGGAGTAAAGGAGATGGCTTCAGTTATGTCTGCCCATGCCTGCAGTTTTCTTGGCTCTTCACTAAGATGGTTGACAAGAGGTGTGGCCAACAGTTTGGGAAGCTGGGAGTCTCAGCAGGGTTCTGGGCCATAGCTGTCACGTTGATGGCCTAGCTTTGGCGGTTATATACAGATCAGGCCTGGGGAGGGACCACAGATAGCTACAATGTGTCCCTTCCTCTCGTGCAGAAGGTTTGTCCCTACAGATCAGGACTTCAGCCCTGCACAGCTCCCTACCACGGGAGCTGGATGGCCTTGGTGATATGCTTGCTTGTTTCAGCCTCAGTTTCCCAGCAGGACAATGAGGTGCACCTGGCTACTTGGTCCAAGTCTTCAGGAGTCCAGAGTTGGCAAACAAGATCTGAGAGGCTGGGAGTACGGAGTACCCCAATTCCCTGGGTCTCCGTGTTATCACCAGGAGCCATACCAGCTGCAGTCCTGGCTCCAGACAGACACAGGCTCTGCCTGCACGCAGAGAAGAGGCACCTCATTGTCCACCTGACAAGCTTCCAGCTGCACAGGGCCTTTGCCCTCTCAGAACACCCCACTCTGGGAAAATGGGAGCCAAGAGGCAAAGTTTAAATGAAGCCAGTCCCTCCAGCTCCAACCCCAGGCTGGTATCTTAGATCCTGAGTCCAGCAACAAGTGTACCACCTACCTTCTATGAGCAGCCAGGGTGAAGGGTACTGTGGTACTTCACCTACTGTGGAAGCTCATCAAGAGAGACAAGGAGGCATATTCATTGGTGTAAACCTTTCCAGACCTCAGCAGAGGGAACCACCCTCATGACAAGCGCCATACTGCACAGTGGAACCCTGAGCATCTGAGCTCAGGTGTTTTTCATTGATACAGAACTCCTCAGGTGTTCTACTGATAGCACATGCAGATCATGAGGAATTTATATAAAGCTAACACCTGCACCTGCCAACAATACAAAATGCCAAGGCCTAGGCACCCCCTTACCCAACAGTGCACAAAACAACACTTTATACATAACTAAATATAAACTCCACAATGGGTGGCAACGCTCTACCCCTCAGTCGGCTGACCCTGATCCACAAGAAATAAACTTAAGCTTACCACCACCACTGCCATCAGAGAAAAGAAGCAAGGATTGAGAGCATGGCTTGGAAAAGGAACCAGGTTTTCCAGGACTTTCTATGGCTGTCAAACCATCTTTTAATCTCATTCATCTCACAGGAACCAGGAGATGGGCATAATGGTCCCCATTTTGCTAGGGAAGACTGTAAAGTTCAGAGATGTGAAGAGATTTGCCCAAACTTGCCCAGCAAGCAATTGCTAAGGCAAGGCTGGTCTCTCACATCTAGCCTTCTTTTCGCCCCAACTGTCCTAGTATTTAAAGTGGGAGGGAGTCCATAGCTCCCTAGAGAGATGAGCTTTTAGGGGCAAACGGCATCCCATCATCGACCCCCTCACCTAACAACACCCCCTACCTGGCCCCATGCTTAGTCCAAGGCAGAATCAGAAAACAGGAAAACTAGGCCCCAGCAAGATTCCACTGTACATCTCTCTCTATGCTACTTTCTAGTGTACATTCAACCTGTACATGTGGGTGTAAACGCTGCTGAAATGACAAACACAGTATTATACTGTGAGAAAAAAAATACCTGCCAGGCGGTGGTGGTACACACCTTTAATCCCAGCACTCAGGAGGCAGAGACATGCAGATCTCTGTGAGTTCAAGGTCAGCCTGGTCTAACAGAGTGAGTTCCCAGGAAGGCAGAGTTGCAACAGAGAAACCCTGTCTTGAAAACCAAAAAGAAAGAAAGAAAGAGAAGAGAGAGGGAGAAAGAGAGAGAGAGAGAGAGAGAGAGAGAGAGAGAGAGAGAGAGAGAGAGAAAGAAAGAATGGAGGGAGGAAGGGAGGGAGAAAGAAAATACCAAAGGGGTATTGGGCTACTTCAGAGCCTCACTGGGAAGCAATGGGGAGCCATGGCAGGCTTTAAGAGGGTGAGGATGGCCTCCCTGGGGTTAATTCTGATTGGACAAGATTCCCAGGAGCATGCTCTCAGGGAGGGATTCCTTTAAAAGCCTGAGGTGATGCCAAGGTCGGAAAGGTTTCTAGTGTCTGCCTGAAGAATGTCATAGGCTCCAAAAGAAGCTACCTGCAGTGGACAACATTCGTATTTGGCTCCTGGTGAACGACGAGGCCATGTGCTAGTCCATTGCCACACCAGCGTGTCCACCAGGCATCCAGACATGGTCCATGAGCTCCCTCCTTCTAAGGTGAGTCTGGATTGCCAGAGAGCCAGCAGGGGCCAGGTATCCAGGAGCCCCTTCCTAGTCTCCCAGAGAGAGGCAGAGCCTAGAGAGACTCAGTGCCAGCCAGTCCATAACATCCTCTATTCATAGACGGCCACCAGGAGAGAGAAGGACCCAGGGACACATCCCTGAATTGGACGGGGTACATGTGTCACCAGCCCAGCTTTTGAGACTATGACCATTCAGTGGGCCATTGAACCTCTGTTAGCTTCAGTTTCTATGTCAATGTCTAAATATCATCCTCGCCTGTTTGTCTGTCCATCTACCCATCTATCCATACATCCATTTACATACTACAGTCTATCTATCTATCTATCTATCTATCTATCTATCTATCTAATCATCTATCTATCATCTAACTATCATCTTGTTATCTGTTACTATCCATATACCTGTCAATCTATCAATCCACCCATTATCTATCCATCCATCCATCCATCCATCCATCCATTCAATCTGATTTTTTTTAAGATTAGAGGTGTATACGCAGGTGAGTGCAGGTGCCCTCTGAGGCCAGAAGAGGGCACCAGATCTCCCGGAGCTGAAGCTAAAGGTGGTTGTAAGCGCTGCCTGATGTGGGTGCTGGAAACTGAACTCAGGTTCTTAGCCACTGAGTCAACTCTCAGCATGGCCCCCATATCTGACACGTACCTCGCTACCGTCTACGTATTGATCTATCCGTCTGACTCCGAACTGTTGCTTTGAAAAGCTCGTTATGAGGCATCAGATAAAAGAACAGATACAACACTGTAAAGTCCTCTCCCTGAGACGGCATTGTTCTCCTGGTGCACATTGATGTGGATGGCCCTCCGCTAAGCTGTGTGCCTTGAGAAAGACTCTCTCCTCTCCAAGCCTCAGTTTCCCTGCCTGCACAGATGTTCTCCGGGCCCATCAGTCTCTGAAGACCAGCAGCTGATGGGCCCACCCTGTCAGCAACATGATCTTCTCCCTCCCGAAGACACAGCTCGCTGTGCGGCTGGTGATTAATACTTCTGAGTGGGGCCCGACCCCTGTCAGGGACATCAAGGTAAGTGCCCGCGAGCAGGTCTCAGGCTCCGCGGATGAATAAATAATAGCAACAGCGGAGACGTAATGGGATCCGGGGAGGCTGCTCAGGATAATGGAGTGACAGACAGGGCGCCAGAGCCCAGGGACCTGAGAGCCCAGAAGAGCTGCTGGAGCGGGCGGTGGGGAGGGGTGTATGCGCTTCCCAGATCACGTTTGTGTGCCGATCGATCGACCATGGCAACTGCCAACACCTGTTTTGGCCTCAGGGGACTTTGAGGTATGGCTCATCCGGAAGTGACTAGCTCCAACTGTAGAGTTGCCTGGACTCAGCTGCTGCTTGGCCTGGCTGGGCCAGAGTCTCCCACCATGCACACTAACAACCCAGCGTGCTAAGAGAGGGAGTATAGCCAGGCAGCTCACCATAGCCCTGCTGAAGCGCTTGAGGGTTCCTAAGGGGGTTTCTCAAACTCTCTGGTCATTGATCCCTTAACTCAGAGATGCTCCATGGACCACGCAGGCTGTGGATGGCGCTCATTGGCCAGATGAGGAGGCAGAAGCTCTTGATTAGCAAGCATAAGGACCTGAGTTCAATTCCAGAACCCATGTGAAAAAGCCACGCACTGTGTTCCACGCTTGTAATGCTGAAATTGGGGAGGTAGAGACAGGCAGATCCCCGGGGCTTGATGGCCAGTTAGCCTCCCTAGCTGGTAAGTCCCAGGGCCAATGAGGCCCTTTCTCAAAAAATGAAATAGATAGCACCTGAGGAACATCTAAGACTGACCTCTGGCCTACACACACACATACACACACACACACACATACACACATGTGCACATACACACATACACACACGCACACACACATGCATGTGCACATACACACACACATACACACATGTGCACACACACACGCACACACACGCACACACATGCACACAAACACACACACATACACACATGCACTCACGCATGCACACACATGCACACATGCACACACACACGTGCAGCACACACACACGTGCAGCACACACACATGCACACATACACACAGGCACACACACGTGCGTGCACACACACATGCACACACACAAACACACAAAGAAGGGCAGGCAGCATGACACGTGGGTCCCCAAACAGAGCCTCAAATTAAACCACCACAGGAATCGCACCAGAACAGTCCCATGAGGAAAACTGGCATTACTACAAGCTGACCAGGCACCTGGTCCCCGGTGGCTCACACCCGCTGCAGAGGGTCACAGCGCAGCCCACTGCTGCCAGTGCTATCTGCTTCCTGCTCCCCTGGATGTGATCAGCTGGCTGTTCTGCTCCATTTGCTACAGGAAGAGCCACCCAAGCTGCCACGTCTTCTCTCCATGACAGACTCTGTCCTTTGAAACCGTGAGCTGAAACAAACATCTCCCTGACCCCCTTAAATTACTTCTGTCAGGTATTCTGTTATAATTCTGAGAAAAGTCATTAATATACCCATGATGCCACTCACTGAATGTGGTCAAGAGCCCACGGCTCTCCAGAATGTCCCTGCAGCTGAAGGTCGACCACTCAGGGTCACCAAAAGCCCCTCAGCTTCTTCCTGGCATTGGAAAATGTGTCCTCTGGGGTAGGTTTTTGGGGGGTTTTGTTTGTTTACTTTTGTTTTTTTGTTTTTGAGGGCTGGGGTTCCTTTGTATAAAGAACCCTTCCTACAAGCGGACATAGGCCCTGTCACACAGGACTAGATTCCAGCTCTCCTGTGTCCCTTAGTCTAGGCCTTTGTGTCCCATTTCACCCTGAATCCACTCTTTTTTTTTAAGTTTGTATACACATATGTGCGGGGCTGCGGGGGTGGGGGTGTGTGTGCACATGAGTGCAGTGCCTTCGGAGGCCAGGAGAGGGCATCAGATCCCTTGCAGCTGGAGTTATAGGTAGCTGTGAGCCTTCTGAGGTGGGTGCTGGGAATTGAACTCAGATACTCTGCAAAAACAGTATGTGCCCTTAACCACTGAGCCATCCCCCAGCCTGCAACCCCCAGCCTGCAACCTGCCCGTCTTGGAGCAAGTCCCTTGCTCCACTCCATGCCTCAGTCTCTCCCTTGTTGAGTGGGATCAACAGAAAAGAACTTGCTCGGAGAAATACAACAAGCTTGGGGTACACGCCACTCCGTGCCTGGTAGACTGAAGGTAGATGAATGGTTGGGTCGTGTGAGGGTTTAATCTTCCTCATCCACGTCCCTGGATTTGGAATCACCTGAGAGACTTGTGAGGCACACTCTGGGTCCAGAGAGTAACTGAGGGGAGGAGACCCACTCTGAGCATGGCTTGTACCATCCCACACTCTGGGCTCCTGATCTGAGTGTGGGTCACTCCCTTTCCCTGCTTCCTTGGCCACCGCGAAATGAGCTACTTGGCTCTGCCATACATCTTCCCCCCCATGGCGGGCTGAAATCTCCAAAGCTGTGAGCCGAGGTAAGTTTTTCCTCCCTGTTCCTATCAGGCAGAAATAACTAACGCAGGGACTAAGTGTCTGGTAGGTAGCCAGAGGCATGAATGGGCAGTTCAATGAGTGGCTGGATGACGGATGGAGAATGGGTAGAGTGGGTGGATGGTCATGGATAGGTAGAAGCTGGGATGGATGGATGGATGGATGGGATGGGTGGGTGGAATGGGATGGGTGGACAGACAGTAGGGGATGGATGGAGAAGAATAGATGGATGGGTGGTAGGTGAATGATGGATGGATGGGTCGGATCCTAGATGGATGGATGGATGGATGGATGGATGGAAATGGGTGGGTGGATGGATGGATGGGTGGGACAGACAGACAGATGGGATGGATGGATGGATAGACAGGTGTGGATGGGTGGTCGTAGGGTGAATGGCATGCATGTGATGGATGGATGGATGGATGGACATGGGTCGGATGGATGGATGGATGGATGGATGGATGGATGGATGGATGGATGGATGGATGGATGGATGGATGCGTGGGTAGGTGAATGATATGAATGGGTGGACAGACAGACGGATGGATGGATGGATGGATGGATGGGTGGTTGGATGGGTGGATGTAGGGTGAATGCATGCGTGGGTGAGATGGATGGGTGGATGAAATGGATGGATGGATGGATGGATGGATGGATGGGTGGATGGATGACAAGATGATCTCTCAGTTCCAGCTCTGAGTCCTTTTTTCTCCCTGGAGCAATGAGAGGCAAGAGAATTGGAAGCCATGCATCAGTGTCTCCTGGCCTCGCTCTTTTGTCCCCCAGGTATCCCCAACTTGGTCAGTCTCAAGCCCCTGACTATTTAGATCCCAAATGCCTCTGGGAAATTTTCTTCAGCCTGGTAGAAAGGGGCATGGCAGGAGGGTGGAGAGAGTTCACCTCTAAGCCCCCTCAGCCCACCTTCCATGGAATGGAGGAGCAGAGTCCCTCCTGGGCCCTGATCTATAACGAGATAACTGATTGTTCTCCCCTCTTAGTCTCCTTCTCGATAAAGGGCTAGACAGAGATGAGGTAATTAAAAGACAGTTCCCAGCAGCCGGAGAGATTCAATGAATATTAACCGGCTTCCAGCTGCCGTCTGGCAAAGGCCATGGAGCAGACAGCTCCAGAAAGGCTTCTGGGCCCCAGTGGGATGACTCAATTTTCAAGAGAACAATAGGGAAGCTTGCATCTGCCTGGTGACCACTGAGCGCCCCTGCAGGAGGGGACATGGTCCTGCAGCTGCTCACCTCTGAAGTGAAGCTTAGAGAGATGGGGGTGGGGACATGGAGCAGAGGACCATGTAGTCAGCATGCATGGGTCTCTGTCACGTATGTATCTGTGTCTGGTGTGTGTGGCAGAGGTGACAGGAGACAGACCTCACAGACCCACCCCACACTGAGCACAGATGAGGTTACTTCGGCTAGGTGGATTTGTGGGGAATAACAGGAAGGCTGGGTCTAATATGCTCAGGGTCACCAGCCTTTGTTTGGGCTCTCTTCAGTGAATAGGAGGG
The DNA here is from genome assembly GCA_026225945.1 of Cricetomys ansorgei. Lineage (NCBI taxonomy): Eukaryota > Metazoa > Chordata > Mammalia > Rodentia > Nesomyidae > Cricetomys > Cricetomys ansorgei. The sequence continues at coordinate 16,327 of JAMJFZ010000341.1, forward strand.
GAGGGTTGGAGGAGAGGCATGTGCGTCACACGCACACACACCTTTCTTTCGTAAACCTGTCGTACGTCCTGCTGGTCCTCGGTTGCGGGATCTTAATAAGGGGAGTTGGCACCCGACTTTAACCTCACCTTGCATCTTGCTCTTATGGCAGTTCAGAAAAGAGCATAGGCTAGCCCAAAACCCCGCAGCTATGGAATGCGTGAATGTCAGCACCCTGGCCTGTCTCTACCTGTACGACAATCGTCTTTGGAGCTGAGCATGTGTCGTCCCACTCCGAGGATCCTCCCAACCCAGAACTAGATGGTAGCCCTGTCCCGCCCTTCATGGACACTGGCAGCCCACTTTCTATGAACTCAGGAGTCCCGTCATTTCACGTCCAGCTCCCTCGGTGTTCCAGGAGCCGGGGTCACCCTAATCCTCATTGGCTCCCACAGTGCCCACGTATCACAAACGGGATGTAAATACATCTGCACAACCCCTTTCCAGCGTCTCGATGAGCCTTGGATGTTCGCTCTGCAATAGACAAGCCCTAACCAGAGCCATGGCCTACGGTCCACTGAGCTTTGGCTATCAGGCTCCTGGCAAGGGAGCCCCTGGCTTTCCCGTGAAAGGAAGGAGTCTCCATTGTGAGTTGACCAGGAAGCGTGAAGCGCTTCGTTAGCGAATGACTGGCCGAGGTTTCGGCTTGGTCCCTCTGTCCCACAGTCTGACTTCAGAGCGTTCAGCAGACCCTAGCCTCGCCTACCATCCCAGCCCTGGCCTGGACCTAACCTGCAGGGCCCTTTCCAGAAGCCTCTGTCACTCAGAAGTCGTAGAGGAGCTGTGCCCTGCCCTTCATCACCCCTTCTCATCTCCCATGAGCCCCTTCTCATCTCCCATGAGCCCTTCTTCTCATGTCTTTTGAGCCTCTTAGGCTTCCTTCTTCGCCTGGTTCCTCACCCACCAGGCTGAGGTTCTGAGACTCAGCCAGGCGTCCAGTACCAAAGAGAATCCCGAGCCCCGGCTCTCAGGTCTCCCGCCCGACTCCTGTCAGTGCACAGGAGTTGTGTCACATGGGACCCCAGGCTCCTCCGCACCCAGGGCTACCTCCCAGACATCTAGTGGGGCAAACATGCCCAGAAGGCGGAGTCAGAGGCTGTGTATTGTGGAGCCATAGACAGCCCGGCTTACCAAACCCTGGCTCAGAACACCTTTCTCACATGGTCACCTATTAGGGCACTGGCAGTTTCCGTCCGGCGGCGGAAGTCCCGGGGGGGGGGGTGGGGTGCACATCTAGAAACAGCAAGAAGTGTCAACGGCAATGCAGCCCACGTGGGGCACAGTCACTCGGAACTGAGATTTCGTCTCTCACCTCCTCCCACTTCGATGGACAACGTCTCCCAGTCACCTGAGCCACCTCCTCCAGAAAGCCTCCCTGGCCTCTGAGAGCATGTGAGTCCTACCCGACGCTAGATCTCGGACAATCACGGCGTACATATTCATGGGATCACATCTTCCTTTGCCCAAAGCTGAAATCTCAGTAAGGATAGGGATAGATCCTTGCTTATTGCAGCCTACCCAGACCCCGTGCACAGGGCACTCTGCACAGAGACTTCTTCAGTACCTGTGTCTTCGTGAGAAAAGGAACACCCACATGGTCACAGTCCTCGAGGGCTTCAGACCTTGGGAGGACACGGAGTCTGAGCTACCTAGAGCAAGGCAAACGCTGGGTAGAAAAAAAAGAGTCCCCCTAGAGCAGTGGTTCTCAACCTGTGGGTCGTCGTGACCCCTTTGGGGTGGAATAACCCCTTCACAGGGGTCTCCTAAGACCATGTGCACATCAGATATTTACATTACAATTCATTACAGTAGCAGAATCACAGTTAAGAAGTAGCAACGAAAATAATTTTATGGTCGGGGGTCACCACGACAGGAGGAACTTGTAGCAATTTGCTACCTTCTTTTACCCTCAATTTAGAGAAAGAGAAAGGAAGGATAGAAAGAAACAAATCTTCCTCGCTCTTGCAGGCAGCCTTGATAGACAGGAGAGAAAGGAAGAGATCTCCGCAGCCCTTCTAGGCTGTCCTAAGCTTGGAGAGCAGGAGCCGACAGTGAGCCACACTAGCGTCTCAGCTCACGATCTGTGAACCCAGTTTCTCCAACCAATGTTCTTCGAAGCAATAACCAACAAATCAATGGAACCAACAACGAACCAACCAACCAATCAACCAACCAAACTACACCGGCTAAGCAAAAGTTCCCGGAAGTCCAAGGGGCACGCAATCATAAAGACAAGCTACATGTGGCAAAGCACATAACCGAAGTATAACCACCAGCAACTAACAACCCAAATCAAACTGATAATCACCCGCCACACCTTGGGACAGGAACAGAAACATAGTCCAAACGCCATTTTGCATTTTTAAACAAACCAAAATAACAAAACTTCTCCAAGCTTCCCGCTACAGGAACTGCATGAAAGGGTCACGGCGTTAGGAAGGTTGAGAACCACCAGCCTAGAGCAAGGGTCAGAGCATCCTTGGAAGACACGTGGGTAGACCGTGCGGCTGCCACGCACTGCCGTCTCCATGGGGGCGCAGAGCACACAGCTTTGGAGACCCGGACTTTGAAAGCAGCTGCTGCGGCCCGGATGTGCATACTGATATGGAAAGGTGCATTCTGACATGGAATCCTCAGGGTGGGGTGTTCAGCGTTGGGAACCACGGCCTGGGAATGTGATCGAGTTGGCAGAATGGTTAGCACGCACAAAGCCCTGGTAAAACCCCTAGCTCCCCGGATGACTGCGGCCCCTGCTTATAACCCCAGCACTTTGGTGTTGTGAGAGTTTTATTTTTAGTTATGCAGAAAATAATTGTTTTGGGCACCGTTGAATTCCCGTCGTCCAGGATGGCGCCTGCCATGACAGCGGCTCCCTCTGCTGAGGTCTGGCGGGGTTCGTACACGTGAATAGGCCTCCATGTCTTCCTCGGTGAGCTGCCGGAGTAGGTGTTACTGAGACACTTTGGAATCTAGACAGGAGGATCAGGGGTCCGAAGTCAGCATCAGCTACACAACGTGTTCGAGGGCAGCTTAGGATACGTGATAGCCCGTCTAAAAATTAAAAAAAAGACACGACGGGGGAGACTAGAAGAAAAATGCCTCCCCAAATTCACATTTACATAGAAAGCGGGATTTCACTTTCCGGAGGCCAGAGGTGGGGAGCACAGGGTTAAACGGGAGCCTGGTGGTTTTAGATGAAGAAGCCAGAGAACAGAAGGAGACCAGCTTCTAAGGAATGAAAGTAAGACAGTCTAGGTAAGACATCAGGAGGGCGTGTGGCAGGGGCCGCCCCTCCGGGTGGGGTACTCAGGGGCACGGGCAGCTGCTGGAAGAAAGCCTTAACCTCCCTGCGTGTCCGTGAGCTGCGGCCCCTCCCTGAACGCGTTCAGCGCCATTTTTATGATGCCGTTGAGCGTCTGTCTCGTTCTCTCCCTACCAGGCTCCCCTTGATGCCCCTGGCGGCCTCAGCAGGATGCACGTCCCAGCTTGCAGTCCTGATAGGGGTCTCGTGTTTGGTGCCTTGGATGCCGAGATCAAGAAGGTCACGTGTGTGGAGACGTCCCAAGAGGAAAGCAAGGACAAAGACCCCAAAAGGAATGGAGCCCTATGGTATTAAAGGCCAGAAGCCCACTCGGAGCCTGACGCTGCGGACCAGATGCACAGGGCACATCCACCGTGGGCAGTAGGAGGCGGTATGGACAGGGCGTACCGGGCTGAGCAGGTCCCCAGGGACCATGTCAGATGACACATGGCAGCTCCTTTCTCCAGGTCACGTCTGAGTCCTGTCTTTCTCCCTATCAGGTCCAGAAACAGGACAGCCAGTGGGTAAATACTTTCCAACATCTGTCCTGTCCCAACCTCTTCCTGGAAGTCCCTCCAGAATAAGACTGTCCATCCGTCCGGTCCCCTCCCCCACCCCCTTCCTCAGCTCTGCTGTCACACCTCCATGTAGCTGCACGCATTCACCATCTGGTTAAAGAAATAGTGCCAGGGTCGGGGCGGGGGTAGGGGTTGGGGGTGCCCTTGATCTTCATTGACCTCAGCTCTAACCCGATCTTCACTGTCGACTGCATCCGTGACCTTGGCTAGTCCTTTCATCTGTCCGTGGCTTTGGCTTCCATTATGGGCCATAATGGAATTCAACTAAACAACCTCTGAAGTCCTTCCTGGCGCCACAGGATCCAGTTCCCTCCCGCCATTCGGCAGTCACCGTTTCCCTTCTGCACAGGACAGGGGCACGTGCCTGTTCACAGCAGGGTCCTGAGGACCCAGACTAGTTCCTGACACCGTCCACCCTCAGGGTGAGCCACTCGGGTAGGGGTGGGTCACGGTGGGGGGTACAGGGGGTCCTGCCTAGAGCCCAGCGAGACTGTGAATGGCCAGGGTCACCCCTTTACAGGCTCCTCAGTCCTGTGGCTGAAGCCTCTCTCTAAGCAAGTCGTCAGCCCTGCCTGCCTCCCGTTTCGTGTCTCCTGTTTGGTTCTCAAAGGAGAAAGAACCGTCTGAGATCCGACATCGATGTACCCAGAAATCCCATCGCTTCTTGAGCACTGCGGCAAACGTCCGACGGCAGATGACACGCCGGACAGGGCATCTGTGCCACGTGAGAGAGACACGACGCCCACGTCAAGCACTGGGAAGGGATGGCCTGGGAACTCCGGATCACATAGCTGTGAACCGGAAGGAAGGTTCTATTTATGTTATTATTGAGGGCGCGGTCACACGCGACCACAGCGCGCACGTGGCAGTCAGAGAACAGCTTCGTAGAGTCTGTTCTCTCTTCCCGCCTTTGCATGGGGACAGAGCGCGGGTCACCGGGCTGGTGCATCAAGCGCCCCTACCCACTGAACTACCTTGCCCGTTCAGGAAACTTTGAAAAGAAAAAAAAAATCATCAAAACCATAAACAATCTAAGACACGAGAATTCAAATAAGAGTACATATAACAGGAGGAATTGTCTTGGTGTCCCAAGGACGCATTCAGGGCACAGGATGACAGGACAGCAAGGGCTAGTCGTTATCCTTTGTGTATTTTGTTTTGTGAAAACAGTCTTGGTCCGTCGCCCAGGCTGGCCTCGAACCTGTGGCGAGAGCCTCCTGACTCAGTCTCCTAAGTGCTTGGCATACAAACACGTGCCACCACACCTGGCTTGAGGCCCACTGAACTGTACACCCAGAGCCCATTCTTTACTTTTTATGTTGAGACAGATCAGAGTTGCCCAAACTGGTCTTGAACTCTCAATCCCCCCCCCCCCCCCCTCAGGCTGTAACCGAGATTTCAAGCCTGAACCACCAGGCCTGGCTCAGCCACTGTTCCTGGGGTCAGGCAATGGGGTCACGGTATGGGACTATCCAGATGTCTAGCTACATCTGCCATTGTGGTAAGGCCAGACATGTCTCCCCGCAGCTCGGAACAATTCTCTCTAGGTGGCGGGAGATTAAAAGATATTTTAATTTTCAGGTTCATGTCAGTCTGCATTCTCAAGTCTATCCATTATTTAGTAATTTCAAAATGTGTTTCTAAGAATAAGGAAGGAAGTAGGTCCCCTCTGGGACAGACTGACTGAAGGGGTCTTTGGCCAGGGTTTCATTTATTTATTTATTTTTGAAACGGACACCTGGCCCCCATCGAATTCCGCAAAGAAGTCTTTTGTGGACACCAAATTGCCTCCGTGTTTAGAGGAGATTATGAAATGCCAGTTCTCATCCACGGGGATTGGTTTTCTAGAAGAAACGCACCCTCCAAAGACCAGAGAGGCTGTGAGCGAGGGCCTTGGAGTCAACACACATTAATGCCTGACATTTGTAGAATGCCCTGTGATTTACAGAGAGCCTCCGTGTCCATTATCCCCTCTGATCTTCCCAGAAACCCAGGGAGAGGCAAGTCTTCCTCTTGGGAACAGGAGAGGAATTAGTAGTCCCACTTGACTCCTGGGGAAACCGAGGCAGAGAATGAAAGTCACTGCCGAGGTGGCAGAGCCAGACCCTAACTGTCAACCGCCCGAGTCTATACCTCACACTGGGACACGGTATATGAGGTAGCTAGGTATTTGACTTTCTTGAGCCTCAGTTTCCCCAGCTGAGAAACGGGGAAAGTAAACTACCCACCGGTGTGAGGAATCGATTGGGTCTTAAATATAGTTAAGGGTCCACACATGACCTGTTGGTAAAAGTGCTGTCTCTCAGGTATGTGCCACGTGAATCCTGAGCTCATCTGACCAGTCCGTTTGCTGTCTGTCTGCTAAGAGACCCCTCTGCACCAGGAGCCTGTGGGGAGAATCCAATGCCAGCCGCTTGTCTAAAATGTTTTACCCCCGATCGGGCCGTGTGTCTCTAATCTCACATAACGGAAGCTTGGAGGCTACAGAGCACGAAGCTTAGTTCTCCCACTGGGAGAAGAGCACGGGGTAGGGAGGCTCCCTGGAGGGGGCGCTGAGGAGTGGGCTCCCCCCATAATGAGTTCAGGGTTCCCAGCCCAGGTGTGTACAGAGTGGCAGGATAGGTCACTTCCCTCCCTGCCGGGCCTCAAGCAGGAGGCAGACGATGGTTTGGGAGAGGCTGCTTCCTGGAGCTGCTTTTCATCTCCGTGCAAATCAGGAGGCAGCACCGGACGGGCGTGTCCGTGAAGCACATCCACAGAACCTGAGAAGGGGGAAGCAGGCCTCTCCCACCACCCCTTCCCCCCTCCACCCCAGCTCCCACTCCACGAGCCAGGAACAGTCCAAGGTCTGGATATCAGATCTGGAGGGTAAGAGAGAGAGCCGCTGGGGTCTACCACGCCCATTATGTCTATTGCTCTCAACTCTTACCGCGGTCCTTCGAGCTCCATCCCGTAGAACTGGTTCTCAGGAAAAGTCCCAGAATGTTAAGAGCCACTCAGAGCAAAGCACCTTCTGAGTGACATTAGAGAGGTCCACGTACACTGGTAACTACCCCGAGGATGCCTCTCCAGGCATCGTCCGGAGTCAGGCTCGTCCTGCCTTACCCGTGTGACCTGAAGCATGTTACTTATCCACCTGGAGTGTCTGGGAAGGATGCAGCTCCTCACGCCACCCTGGTGTAACAAACGCCCCCGTCGCTATAGAGAGTCTTTCAGTTCAGATGGAAAAGGACATGCTCTCCCATGTCACCCATGAGGGAGGATCAGGGCAGAATTGGGGATCCCTTGACACATGGGAAAGTTCTTCCTGCTTTGCCTTTGAAGGTGTTGTCCCCAGGAGGAAGAGTTCCCAGGCATTTACTGAGAATAATTAGCCCCGGGAAAGCAGAGTGGTGAGCACAGGTGGCTAGGATTCGTGACCATCTGCACACCATGTGTAGGTGGGTATGGAGAGGGGGAGGGTCCGTCTTGTATTATCTCCTCTCAGCCTGGGTCTCAGAGGAGAGGCATATGGCTCGTAGCTGCTGCCCTTTGCCCAACCCGGCCCCCAAGTTTTGCATGCCACGCAGGAAACCCGGCAGCCTTGTTGGAGAAGCCAGTCTGCCTAAGATACGCTGTATAAGACCTTGTGCAGGCATGAGCTCAGAGAGCTGGTGGCAGGGCACCCAGCCAGACACGGGACACCACCGATGCGGGACTGTTATCCAGACTTCTAAACCCTAGAAAGTTCCCAGTCTGTAGGTAATCATGATTTAGATTAACCTGGAGCCCCTCCCTCCTGATTCCAGAGCAGAGGGAACTCCTGAACAGTACTGGCAAGGGCTAGGGAGAGAGAGATCAGGAGAGAGCAAATTAAACCGGGCAGCACACATACGAGCCCTGGTCTTGAGAAGGGAACTCTGGGCTGGAGAGATGGCTCAGCCATCAAGACACCATTGGTTCTGCAGAGGACCCAGGTATGCAGCTCGAGACCTTCTGTAACTTCCGAGCGTCTCATCTCAGGGGTGTTTATTGATACCTAAGCTCTTCCGGTGTTCTACTGATAGCACGTGCAGATCACGAGCAATCAAACATCCCCCCTACAGACACCTAAAGCCAATGCCTGCAGATAATACCAAACACCAAGACCCTAGGGAGCCCTTCCCCCAACAATGTACAAAGCAACCATTTTAAACGTAACTAACATAGTAACTAAAACTAAACTTCTGAAATAAGAAGCCATTAGGGATTATGCTGGTTTGGTATTGTGGAAGTTGGAGGTTTTCTTCCAAGATCCGTGACTTTTCCAGCCCTGGGTAGTTGGCTAGGTTTCCAGTATTACATTTTATTTCCTACGTGGGCACACGCCTGTGGAGGTCGGGAGACAACTGTGGGAGTTAGTTCTCTCCTCCCACCGTGGGGTCCCGGGGATTGAAACCAGGTCGCTGGGGTTGATGGTTAGTGCTTTTACCAATTGAGCCATCTCGTTGGCTCTCAAGAGTCTCTCTCTATGACAGTAAGTAGAGTCAGCGCCGCTAGCTTCTAAATGTCCAGTGCTCACTTTAACAGTGAATAGGGACCCTTCATCCTTCCCTATTTTAGCCTTCTTGTATTTATGTGTTGTGGCTGCAGTGGAGGTTTGGAGCACCTATACTGAGTAAGAATGGAGACCCTGGGCACCCTGGCCTCCAATTTATAGGGAATGCTTCCTGCTTTCCCTTCACGGTGTAATACAGAACCTTCACCGTGTTGAAGCTACTTCTATTCCCATTTCTACAGGGCTTCTATCGTGAGTGGGGGATGAACTTTGTTGAAAGCCTTTTCTGTGTGCGCCGAGATCGTGTGGTCTCTGCCACCAGAGGTCATTTTTACCCGCTTTTAACATCTGCAAACTGGGTCACACAGATGCATCCTCCTGGGTCTGCCTTCTCTGGCTCAGGACCGGTCTGAGACGCGTCCACGTTGAGGAATGTTGCTACAGCTCCCTTCTCTTGGTGGCCGTGGGATGGCCCACTGGCTGAGCCATGCACAGTGGTTCACCCGTTCTCTCTGGAGCAGATGTCTGGATGGTCCCGCTCTCAGCCTCCCGTCCTGTCCTGTCACTCAAAACGGAGCAGGAATCCAGCCTCCTCAGAGCTGTGACTCAGGTCTTGTCTGCCCCTCCGCTCACCACAGTGCAGGAAAAGGAGAGCCATGTGCTAGGGAGACAGGACTGTCAGCGACAGCCGGGCTGGAAGGCAGGCAGAGATGTCTGTTGCCTCGTTTTGAGCAGCCCGGGCTTCCTGTGGCCCTTAGAACAAAGCGCAGTGTTTTTTGTTCTACCTTGGGGTTCCGCGTGACCCGACCTCCATCCCCTCCGCTAGCTCAGCCTTAACAGGTTCTCCGTGTCCTAGTCTTCTGCTGGTGTTGGTCTTTCCAGACATTCCGTGCCCGCCTTTCCTTCTGCCGGCATGCTGTTACCTGTCTGTCCACATGGCCAGCTTCTTCTTCAGTTAACTCCACGGGCTCCCTGGAGGTGGAGTGTGCCATAGCGGTGCTCTATGGGTCCCAGCCAAGAGCCTGAAGGTGCCCAGTGTGGGCTGCCCTGTGGAGCCTCAGGATGGCCCCTCCCATTGGTGGGTGGGGCCTCACACTGCCACCTTAAGAAGCCTGTGCTGAGGCTAGAGAGATGACACTGGCTGCTCTGACAGACACCCTCGGTTTGGTTCCCAGGATCCACACGGCGACTCAGACATTCCTACCTCCGGTTCTCCTCTCTTCAGACCTGGGGGCACCAGGCACACACGTGGTGCGTATCCATAAATGTGGACAAAATACTCTACGTATAAAATAACCTTAAAAAAATAAAAGCCTGTCTCGTGGGATCCATCAGTGCTGCACAGACACATCGACCTGAGTGGTGTTCTAGGGGGGGCCACCTGAAATGAGTGTGTACAGATGTGCCTGTCTGTGTCTGTGTCTGTGTGTGTGTCTGTGAGTGTGTGTGATGTGTGTGTGTGTATGTGTGTGTGTCTGTGTGTGTGCATGATGTATGTGTGTGTGTGATGTATGTGTGTGTCTGTGAGTGTGTGTGATGTGTGTGTATGTGTGTGATGTAAGTGTCTGTGTGTGTGTCTGTGTGTGTGTGTGTGTCTGTGTGTGTGTATGTGTTTGTGTGTGTGTGTATGTGTGTGTGTGATGTGTGTGTGTGTCTGTGTGTGTGTGTGATATGTGTGTATGTGTGTGATGTGTGTGTCTGTGTGTTTGTCTGTGAGTGTGTGTGTATGTGCGTGTGTCTGTGTGTGCGTGTGTGTCTGTGTGTGTATGTGTTTGTCTGTGTGTGTGTGTATATGTATGTGTGTGTGATGTGTATGTGCGTGTGTGTATGTATGTGATGTGTGTGTGTGTGTCTGTGTGTGTGTGTGTGTGTGATGTATGTGTGTGTGTGTAATGTGTCTGTGTGTATGTGTGTGTGTGCATGTGCGTCTGTGTGTCTCTGGAGTGTGTAGCACCCATGCATGTGTAACCGTGTGTCTGTGTGTAGGTCAGTGGTTGATGCAGGTGTCCTTATTTAGGAGTTTCTATCCTGGCATCTGAGGTAGGGTCTCACACTAGCTTGGAGCTCATCAATTAGTCTAGTCTGTCTGTCTAATCTGTCTGGCCAGTGAGCCCAGGGATCTGCTTCCCTGGCACTGGGATTACAGGCGACTGCTACCACGCTTGGCTTTTTACGTGGGTTCTGGGGTGGGGTGTCAAGCTCAGGTCTTCATGCCAATATTGGGAGCATTTTACTGAGCTATTTTCCCAGCCCCTCTGTAATAGTTTTTACGTTGATTCATTTAGCACTAATAGTTTGGGCACGCCAGAGGAAATAAAATACGTTATTTAAAGGAATCTTACCTTCTCCTCTGTACTTCTTGAGTGGAGCCACTAGGGAATCAGGAAGCCCTGGCTGTGCCTGGCTCCTAAGGCCCGTCTTCCTTCGCATCCCCGACACCAAGGCCAAAGCTTTGCTGCCCTAGAGAAGTGGATTTTATGGTGGTGATTCTTGACCCTTGTCCATGACTGGCAGGACAGCCAACCTGAAGATAACCCCAGCTTGGACGTCAGCCCAGTGGCTAGAGACCCCACACACCTCCATCCGTCCCTCCCTCCGGCCTCCAGCTTCCAGATCTACTAATGGCTTCTCAGGCCCACCCTCTGGCCCCACCCACCCTATCTCCTGACCATCCTCAGAGTGATGATATATGGGGCTATCAGAGGTAATTAATGCTGTACTTACAAAGCCATCCCAATGTAATTATTGTGTAATTGGATCAGAACTAGGTAATTCCCCCCAAAGTGCCCATTACCTATTGGAGAAATCCAGGGATTTTTAACAAGTGATGGATGACATGCAGGGGCCACACAGAGAGACGGGGATGCCTGGAGATGCTCCAGAGGGAGTCACAGCTTGCAGCCCTCGGCGGGACAAAGAGATGAGGGAAGCAGTGTTCCAATTCTGCCAGAAATTCAGACCTGCCCTGCAGCCAGGGCTGACCAGAAACCCCTCCAGTCCCTAGCTACCTTACCTTACAGGCTTCTGTCCCCGGGCCACAGCTGTGGGCTCTCGTCTTGTTCCACCCAATATCTTGCGCCCTCTCTGTGTTTTCGGTAAGCCCACCCAAGTCACCTCCAAACCCTGATCTCTCCTCTTTAGTAGGGAGGGATTCTCCCCCACCCCCGACCTCTGCATGCTGCTGTTGAACACCGCAAGAGGTCAGCTAGCAGCAACAGTCAGCAGAGACAAGGTCACGGGCAGCATAGTCTAGCTGCAACTCGGAGTCCCCGAAGGCTCAGACCCATCTTGCCCTGATCCCGCCAGGGATTGATTGATTGATTGATTGATGATTGACCCACCTTTGCACACTGCTGATGCGCAGACTCACTCGGCTCCACCAGCCACTGCCCACCCGCGTAATCTAAACTAAGTACAAACTGTCTGCAGCCTCGTTTTCTCCCTTGCTAAAGCAGCAGTTCTCAATCTGTGGGTCGCAACCCCTTTGAAAGTCGAATGACCTTCTCACGGGGTGGGGGGGGGGTGGCACCTAAGACCATCAGATGTTTACATTCTGATTCATAACAGTAGCGAAGTTACATTTACGAAGAAGCAACGAAAGTAACTTTATGGTTGGGGGGGGGGGTGTCACCATAATCTGAGGAACTGCTTTAAAGGGTCGCAGCGTTAGGAGGGCTGAGGAGCAGCGTACTAAGGGGATGATAATAACGCCGGGCCCTTTGGAGGAACATAGCCGGTCTGTGGCGCAACAGTGAAGCGCCTGCCTGGCGTGTGCAGACTCAGAGGCTCAACCTCGCACACCACTTAGAAATTGTTTCTAAATTTTAATTTCTTTTTAAAAAATGTTTTATTTATTGTCATGCACGATGGTGATTTGCATGCATATAAATCTGTGTGAGGGTGTCGGACCACCTATAACAGGAGTTAGAGAGAGCTGTGAGCTGCCACGTGATTGCTGGGGATTGAACCCGGGTCCTCTGGGGGAGCAGCCAGTGCTCTTGACCACCAAGCCATCTCTCCAGCCCCTCTGTTTTTGATTTTTAAGAATGAAGCGGACAGAATCTTCCAGAAGGCTGTGAGAGCCCCCAGGAAGACAGAAGTCAGACTTGGTCATCAAGAAATAAAAGAAATAGCGGAAACAGAAACTGGGGTGATAGACCGCGTCCCCTCCCCCCCAGGAAGACAGGGGGAGGCAGAGCAATCAAGGTGATGACAGCTGCTGTCCCTGGGCCGTCGGCTGGAGCAGGGTGCCTTCAAGGCTGCAGATATCCAACCCTACCTCGCTCTGGAGGCGGCTCAAGTAGATTCCCTTCCCTTCCCCTCCTGAGGTACCAGAGTTGCTCCAGTTCTTCCCTAAATGATGCTGGACCGGCATGTACCGTCAGCATCACTGTGGTCCAGTCTCAAGTTCGCTTCCTCTATACGGTGTTTATTGAGCAACTCCTATATGCCAGGCCCTGTCCCCGGTGCTAGGTTAAGCAGAAAAATGGGACCCACAGACATTCCACCCACACAGCAATAGATGACGTGGGCTGATGCCTACCCTGTCGCCTGAAGGGCCACTCCCCGTGGGCTTCCTGGAGGAGGCTGAGGAGATGCCACAGGGTACCCCACAGACCGTGGCTCTCGGGGACCCTTCCCGGGGTGGCACCCGTGGAGCTGGCGGGGCGAGGGGTGACCCAGGCCGAGGGCAGGCGCGCTCCTGCCTGGAATCCGGTGGGCGCCGTCCGACCCGGTCCTCGCGGCGGCGCCGACCCGGTCCTCGCGGGCGCCGCGCCTGCTCAGTGTCCGGTCGGCTGGACACTCCCGGGGCGCTCAGTCCACTTTCTCGCTCTAAAAATACCGCGCTTGAAAGGCGCTCTATTTCAGCGCCGAGGCCTCGCGTGGGGCGTCCGGGAGCTATCTTTAGGAGGCGCCGGGTCGGAGCCCGCGGCAGGATCCAGGGCGCATCTGCAGGGGGAGGGAGGAGGGAGGGAGGGAGGGAGGGAGGGAGGGAGGTAAGGAGGGAGGGAGGAGAGAGGGAGAGAGGAGAGAGGAGGAGGAGGGAGGGAGGGAGGAGAGACGGAGGAGGGATGGAGGGAAAGAAGGAGGAGGGAGGGAGGAGGAAGGGAGGAGGAAGGGAGGGAGGAGGGAGAAGGAGGAGGGAGGGAGGAGGAGGAGAGAGGAGGAGAGGGGAGAGGGGAGAGGAGGGAGGAGGGAGGGAGGATAAAAGGAAAGAGAAGGAGGAACACTGAGGGAGGACCTCAGCCTCTGACACGGTCTGAATGGAATAGAACGGTACAGAGGGAAGAGTGAACCCCAGGACTCCCGGTGCCCCCCCCCCATCCCCACAGCCCACCTTCCCGGCCCACTGGAGGAGGCTTCTGGGAGCACGGAGTGTGAGAAGAGCCGGGCTGATGGTCCCCAGCAGGTCATCCCCCTCAGCCAGGCCTCACTTGTGGGGAGGGTAGAGTCCTGCCTGGGGGGGGTCTCAGAATGCAAGGAGGCTCAGAGGGGAAGCGGGGGGCTCTCAGAGGAGCTCCACAATCTCTTAGTCTCTCCCCCCCTCTCTCCCTCTGTGTGTGTGTGTGTGTGTGTGTGTGTGTGTGAGAGAGAGAGAGAGAGAGAGAGAGAGCGCAATAATCACTTAATATCCATCAACAGCACTCCAACAGGACCGTTGCACCCATCTCACAGATGAGGAAAAACAAGGCCCACAGCCCAAGGCCATCCTGCTCTTACGGCACCGACTGCACTCCAAATGGCCTCCACACACTCGAGTCTCACGCTTTCTGTTCAGCCAAGCGGAGACCAGAATTAACGAGGCTGATATCTCGGAGGCAGAGAACCAACATAAATTACCTCAGAGGCCTTGAGCTACCCTTTTTAAATCTTTGTGGCAGCAAAGCCGTGGGCATACAGCACAAGCTGTTCCAGCCTCTCTTTTGTTTTTCCCCTTTTAATATCTTGTGAACGTTCCCCTGTGTCGTTAGAATATTCTTTCACGGGGCCGTCATTTTTCATGGTTGTATGGTATTCCATTGCTTAGAATAATTTATTCAACCAATCTCTGCACTGGGCCTCTGAGCTATTTGCAGGCTTCCCGCCTCCTCGTAAACAAGGCTGTGATGGGCACCTTCAGACATGAATCTCCGCATCCCTCCCAGCCTGCTTCCCCGTGGCGGGAAGGGTGCGTTCTTTGTACCACATTTCCCCTTGTTCTCAAAGATGATTAGAAACTTTTAACCCCATTTTCCCCTCGCAGCCTGTAGGTTAGCAATCACGTGGCGTCAGAAAGCCGACGCTTTACTCTGTGTCAGGTGAGGGTCGGGTGAGCAGGCCTTTATGAAAGCAAGCCCCGAGGCTTCCTGGAGGAGGCCTGGACCCCCCCCCCTCCGAGACTCGGGCTGCAGCTCAGTTGGTGGATTCACACACGGAGCCCTGTCAGGTCCCCAGCGCACACATACACTGAATGTGATGGCGCATGCCTACAATCCCAGAGGTAGGAGGGTCGGGAGTTCGAGGTCATCCTCACCCACATAGCGAGTTTGAAGTCAGCCTGGACCACTAAGACCCTGTCTCAGAAGAATAAAACGTGTAAAAAATAATAGAAAGAAATAAAAGATTCCCAAAGAACAGGAAGACGTAGAGACGGAAGAGGGGCCCACGTTCCAGTATCCTTGGTTGGGGTGAGCTGGGAGAGGGAAATGAGAAGGACATGGGGTAGGAACAGGATGGTCCAGCCTGGGGCACCAGGAAAACCTTCCCAGAAGCAGTGGCCTGAGTGGAGGGAGGCGTTCCAGCCAGGAGGAGCAGCGAAAGAGCCAACCGCCCACGAACCCCCAAGGCCAGTTAGTCATGGCCACAGTGGGGAGGGCAGGGGCCGAGCAGAGCCGACTGGCCGCTGGAGGCCAGGTGCAACATGGGAAAGATGCCCAGGTCCTCAGAGAGGGCGTGTGACTGTCCCGTTCCTCACAGACTGGTCCCCATCTGTCGCCTCTCACGGAGAGTGAGACCTGGCTACCGGCAACCTGGCCAGACATGGGGGCACGCACCCACTCACAGGGGAAGGTACCCTTCCTCGTCGCCCATGTGGAGGGTGGCTTTAGAGACGCCGGCCCCAGAGTCCACGGGGGACCGTCCATTGCAGCTCAAGTGGGAAGTCAGTCCCCCGCCCCCTCTCACTGGGTTCTGTCCCGAGTGGGACCCTGCTGGTGTACAGCGTGGGACCAGAGTGGTGGGTGCGAGGGGCTCTGACTGGCCCTGCCACTGAGGTCTTACCGCTGTCACCACACTAGAGTCGCGAATGGGGAAAATGAGGCAGAGACTCACCCAGGGCCACACAGATAGCAGCTGGAGAAGGTGGCTTCACCCAGAGCCTAGCACCCGCCCAGGTCAGAGTTCCTTAGGTTCATCCTGATGCTGATGGGAAGCCACAGAACAGACTAGGCCTGGGGAGATAGCTCTCCAGTAAAGTCTGGCTACATGAGCATGAGGGGTGGGATCCGACCCAGAGACCGTGTTTCTGCATGATGGCAGACTTGCGCTTGCAGTGATGGAGAGGCAGGGGGATCCCTGGGCTCGCTGACTGGACATCCCAGCCTACTCATTGAGCTCCAGGCCAATGAAAGACCTTGTCTCAAAAAGCAAGGTAGGTGGCACCGGGGTTGACCTCTGACTTCCACATGCACAGTTTAAAAAGAGAGAGATTAAAATCACACACAGCAGCTGGTCTAGGACTAACAGCTCAGGCTTGGACTGGCAGGTCAGAGACCCCCACCCTGCACACACAGGTACATACACACCACACACACATACACCACACACATACACAGAGACACATACATACACACCACACACACAAACACATGTGCACACCCACACACACACAGAGACACATACATACATACCACACACACAAACACATGTGCACACACACACACACACACACATACACACCTGTCCACTGACGTCAACTGACATCATACACAGCAGCTCCTGCCTCATCTGACCCGAGTGTACATCAGGATGTAAGATGTCGAGCTCACAGAGAGACAGCACCTGGTGGGTGGTGCCGGTGTCCTGTTAACTGTCACGAATGTCACAGCTGGGCATGACTCTCCATTCCCTCAGGCCAAGCGATAAATAAAGGCGGGTTGCTAATTTCCCCTTACACTTGCCTGGCACTTGGAGTGTCTTAAGACCCTTCCCGTTTATTACCCTTTAACCATCCCACAACCCACCCTGCAAGGGAGGCTGGGTAGGGACTGAAGGGGACAGGGCAGTGAGCAAGGCTGCCCTGGGATCGATGGGAGGAGATCTGCGGCCCTGGGAGGACCGCCCCAGCTCATCCAGCACAGAGCAGCCAGGACTTGGACCCAGCTCCTGACTCTCAACCCTGGTTCAAACAAGTGGGGGTTTGCCTCTGCTCTCGCCATCTTTCTTTCCCTTTGCCTCATGGGAGCACCTGAAACCTGGAGGTCAGGAGAACCAGCCCTCCACTTCCCCGCCCCAATGCCTGTGCAATTCCTCACTCCAACCCTCATCATGTGGTCCCCATCCCAGAGGCAGCCTGGAGCCCCACTCCCTCAGGGTGGGACACCAGCGCGAGGGGCCCCAGATCAAGGTTGAGTAAGATATCACAAGGAGGCTGGGGTCCTTCCCGAGGCAGCTGCAGCCCCGGGTGGGGGTAGGGAGAGCAGCCCTGTGCTGTTGCTGTACCCAACCTGCAGCCTCCTGCAGGCTACGCTCTGAAACAGCAGGAGGGGCTTCGGGAAAAGAGGCCTCACACTGACCAGCTCTTCTCCTACCCCTGTTACTACCTGTTGCTGAGTTTCACCTCTGCAGGCCACCCTCAGTGATGCAGCACCCCAGATTCATATTCTCTCTCTTTCTCTCTCTCCCTCTCCCTCTCTCTCTCTCTCTCTCTCTCTCTCTCTCACACACACACACACACACACACACACACACACACAATGTGCTGTCCCTCCCAGAAGCCTTCAGGACCTATGGACTGAGGTCAAGGTCTTTGTGGCCAGTAGATACACCTCAGCCTTTAGCCCCTGAGGACAGCCCCCTCCACCTCTGTCATTCAAGTCTTTCCCAAACCCTTCGAAGGCCTCACAACCCAGACCTGCCCATTTCCCACATGGCCAGGCTGAACCCACCCCAGGGCTCCCGATCTTTCTTCCCTCTGCTCGCATTTCCATAGTCACCGTTGGTTTTCTTGATGCTCTGCCTCTCCCCTCTCCTCCCTCCCCGCAGTGTGACCCAGTCACCGGGAAGCCACTTGACATGACCAGGACCTGACACAATCTCTTACTGTCGCAGCCCAGGCCTGTGGCCCGGGCACCGCTAGCAACTTGCAACAGAGGGCTCCTTCTCATCTGTCTCCAGCAGGGAATGAGGAGACAGTGGAGGGGCCCTGGGAGAAAGAAAAGGGACCCTGGACCTAGGTTAGAGACCAAGACCTGGAGAGGAGAGTGCCATTTTAAAGATGGAGAGGCCAAGGTATAGAGCAAGCATGTGCCCACGTTCCCCGGGGAAACTGAGGCCCCTTTGCTGAGAGCCTATGTGAGATGCCATCCGTCCCATCGTGCTTGGCTGGCATCCTCGTCTGACCTTGACACAGGGCCCATTCCTGCTGACACATCGGAGACAGAAGTGAACAGAAGGAGTTAAATTCAGCGTCTCCTCTAGTCTGGGTAGAGTGGCTGCAGAGGCTGGGCACAGGCAGCCTTGGGCGTGGGGAGTCCTGCTGCGTGTCTCTGAGTTATGCCCACTCTGTGGACCTCAGCTTTCTAGGCCGTGAGCAAATACGAGTACCTCTGAGGCCGTCCCTTCTCCTTGTTTTACTCTAGGGACGCAGTGCTGAGACAGTCCATGGAGCCCAGCCTGGCCTCGAACTCTTGACCCTCCTACTTTTGCTCTCAAGTGCTGGGAGTAAAGGGGTGGCACCGTGCCAGGCCAGGAGCAAGCAGCCAGGCTGTACAAGATGCAATTACCATTTAAAACCCCATCGCTGCTTTCTGGAGGGTCTGTCCCACCGCCTCCCCGACTAGGGCTGTTCCCGTCCCACCCCAATACCCGTGGCGTCCGTCCTTTTAACGTTCGTCCGCCGTTTTGATAAGCGTCTGCTCACATCTTGTTGCGGGTTAATTTACCTGCCCCTGGTAACATCTTGGTTTTTGTGTTTTGAGACAAGGCCTCGCTGCGTAGCCCCAGCTGGCCTAGAACTCGCTACATGGCTCAGGCCGACCTGAGTTCTTACAGCAATCCTCCTGCCTCTGCCTCTCAAGTGCTCGGGCTTCTGTGCATGTTCTGCTGTAAATGTCCAAGTATTCTGCCCATTTTAGAAATGGGCAAATTGGATTGCTTGCCCACGGTATCCCGTCGGGCGTTCCCTCTCGCCGCCCATGCGGACACACACCTTCCTGAACATTCCAAACCGATGGTCTTTCTACGTCCTTGCTTTTTCCAAGCTCACACATCACACATCACACTCTCACACATCACACTTTGTCCATTTCTTTCTATTCCTAGATCGCTGTTTGTTTTTAACTATTTTTCCCCCTGCAGCCGTTGAGATGACCACGCAATCTTATATTTCAGCTTAGCTCCCAGACGGGAGATTATTGGCTGATTGTGAAGTGGTTTGCCAACCTTGCGTTTCTGGGATATGCCGCGTCTGCTCGTGCTGCATTAGTGTCGACAGTGTGCGTCTTGGTTCAGCTCGCTAAGCTTTCACTGAAGATTTTTCTATCTATGTGCATGATGTTAGCCTGAATTTTTGCTAGATTTTGATGCATTTATCTTCTGGTAACAGGATTATCCTGAGGTTGAAAAATGAGAGGGCCAGTCCCATACCTTTGCAAAGCTACGTGTTTGCTTGTACGATATGTGTGTGTAGGTGTGTGTGGGGGGGGGAATGCCTGTGTAGGGGTGTGTGTGTGTGTGTGTCTGTGTGTGTGTGATGCGTGTGTAGGTGTGTGTGTGTGTGTGTGGCATGCGTGTGTGTGTGTGTGTGTGTGTGTGGCATGCGTGTGTGTGTGTGTGTGTATGGTGTGCATGTGTAGGTGTGTATGTGTGGCATGCATGTGTGTGTGTGTGTGTGTGTGTGTGTGCCTGTGTAGGTGTGTGTGTGTGTATGTGGAATGCGTGTGTAGATTGCATGTGTGTGCGGGTGTTCATGTGTGTGAGTGTAGACACAAGCCTGTGAAGGCCAGAGGACAGCCCTGGGTTTCAGTCCTCAACTCACATCTTGACCTAGGCGGGGCTGCCCACAGCTGGGCACTCCGGTCACCTGGCCCTGGTCTCCGGGGTGTGGTCCTTTCTTCCTCCTTCCAGCTCTCTGTAGGAATGCTGGGAGAGGAATTAAAATGGGCTACAGGTGAGCTCTGTCACACCTGGCTTTGTGTGGGTTCTGGGACCCCACACCCCAGTCCCCACTCTCGTGTGAGCCCGTGAGGCACCAAGGCATCTCCCTAGCCCTCAGAGCCAAATTATTAACTATTCACTGTTAGTGTTAGCCTTCTGACACTGTAATGAGCCTGCTTTCTGAGCTCACACCTTACGGAGACCACAGGTCACAGACACTGCTCACCCCCCCCTTGCCGTCCTTCTACCACCCTGGGTCCCAAGAGAGGGGACCATCCGGCCCAACACTGAAACTGAATATACACATTCTTTCGGGAAATTTCCAGGACCCCCAGGACCCAGGAAGCCATTGGCCTCAAAACAATAACCAAAAAATGCTCACTGCCTGGGTATGGCAAAGCCTTCATGTATCTGTTCACCTTGGTCCCCTAGGAAGGGCACTTAGGTGGGGGAGGGGCACGAGGCCAAGAACCAGCCAAGGGACCCTCTACCCGCTTCTGTGCCAGCCCCTGCTCCTCAGTCGGATGCCGTGCTCTTTCTACAAAGCCGAGGGCAGGTATAAGACCCGGGTGTTCTGGGCTTCGAAACCAGAGTACCAAACTCACATCAGTGCGTCCCCACCCCCAACGTGGTTCCTGCATGGCAAGTAAATATGACATCCCTCTCCAGGTAATCGGGTTTTCCCATCTATTTGTTGATTCTCTGCGTGGGTGTGCATGCGACAGACACAAAGGGAATCGGTTCTCTCCCTGAGCCTTGCGGGTTCTGGGGATAGAAGTCAAGGCGTCAAGTTGGGTTGCGAGTACCCCTCCTCCCGGCTTGAGATGTGTCGCACGGTCGGCTGCTAACTCTCATGACAGTGCCACCTGGACAAACAGGAAACTGAGGCACAGGAAGTGTGCTAATATCAGGAGACAGCCTGACTTCTGGCTCAGAGAGAGTCTGCGTGTGCCGAGTGAACCAGCATCTTCGTCCTATCCAGCTACTCACAGGAAGAGACACAGAGCCAGGCCAGTGAGCCTTCTAGCAGATGGAGAAACTGAGGCACCGTGTCCAAAGTCCCTCAGCCGAGCCCCAGAGCAGAACCAAGACAACCTCCAAAGCTTGCTGGATCCCTGAAGTGGCCTCTCCAGCAACGTTCCGATGAATGGGAGAAGCCGTGCTGTTCCCATGGAAACCTGACTGTGTAATGTAAAAGAGACCAGCACAGTGGCTGCAGGAGTCACTCAAGCGGGACCCACCTCTCACGGGGTGCACGGCACTCTAGAGTTTACACACTCTTTCTTGTGCAACTCCAGCAACAAGCCGAGCTGCCATAACTCTGCCTGCCTTACAGATAAGGAGCCCGAGGTGGAACAAGGGATGTGTGGACCGCTGATTGTCGGGAGCTTCATGGATGCCCCAGGCAAGGGCATGAGATGGCTGTCGGAGCGGCCAGAGATGACCATCACAGGGCCTGCTGGGTCTCAGCATCTAAGAGCCAAAAGGTAGTTCTGAGCTGGGGAAGGCTGGAGCATAAGCTCAGCTGGGCCTTCTGATCCAGAGCCTGTGCTCAGGACCCGACCAGGAGCAATAACTGGAGCCCCCCCTGTTTCCTCCCTCTCTCTCTCCCTTTCCTCTCTCTCCCTTTCCTCTCTCTCCCTTTCCTCTCCCTCTCTTTCTCTTTCCCCCCTCTCTCCCTCCCTCTCCTCTCCCTCTCTCTCTCCCTCTCTCTCCCTTCCTCTCCCTCTTTCTCCCTTCCTCTCCCCCTCTCTCCCTCCCTCCTTCTGTCCCCCCTCTCTCCCTCCCTTTCCTCTCCCTCTCTCTCCCTTTCCTCTCCCTCTCCCTCCCTCTCCCTCCTTCTTTCTCCCCCTCCCTCCACCTCTCTCCCTCCCTTCCTCTCCCTCTCTCTCCCTTTCTCTTCCTCCCTCTCTCCTCCGTCCCTCCTTCTCTCCCCCCTCTCCCTCCCTTTCCTCTCTTTCCCTCTTGCCAGAGGCAGGCCACCAGCCCAGAGCAGAATGGACTCGCTCCTGTAGCCCCTGCTCGGTACGTCTTGATGATGACACACTTGCCCGGGGCCAGACGCTCTGCCGAGCACCTTTCGTTCACACGCCTTAGGTTCTTATAATCACTCTCAAAGGAAAGGCTGAGGCTTGCTGAGGCTCACATAGGAGTGATTGACAAGCGAGGAGGCAGAGGCCTGAGGTATGGAAAGCCAGAGTCCGGCCAGCTGGAAAATGCACCAGTCATGAGGGAATTGTGGCTGAAGCACAGGAGAGAGCTAATCCTGGAGGGCTTCCTGGGGGAGGCAGCCGCCACATAACCCAAGGGTCAGAGTAGTCTCTCTGCGTTTGGCTCCCTCTAGTCCATTGCTCCCAGGCCTCTGGAGGCTCGAAGGAGAATGCGTGTTTCTGGCTGAGCATCCAAACCTGGCAGGTCAAGATCCTGTGTTTCCACGGCAACTGTATCCTAACAGCATCCAATGAGGGCGTTATTTGGCTGCTGGTAAGCACACGGGATCTTTCGATTTTATTTTTTTGCCGAAGGTGTTGAAAGTCACCCTCCTCCCTCTCCCTCTGCAAGAGCCTCTCTTTCTCCTTGGAAAAAAAAAAAATAGATGCTGCCCCCCCAAAAGGCGGGAGAATTAGAAGGAGGGAAATCTTCATACAAAGGTGGAAAAAAGATGGGGGGGCATCCGCACTAGCATGAACGGGGGTCCCCGGTCAGTGCTTAGATAACGGGATCTCTTCATTTCTTAGAGCAAAAAAAAAAAGTAATTGCTCACTGATGGTGTGATTCGGAAATTAATTTATGCCACCGTCTCCAGTATGTCACATAAATCAGCTGGCTGTGGGTGGGGGGAGGAGGTGTTCACTGGGGTCGCTGTGCTGGGGTTTGACCTGTATATGATGGTTAGTGCCACGCTGTGGAGGGAGCACTGGAGGGAGCACTGGAGGGAGCACTGGAGGGAGCACTGGAGGGAGCCGGATGACTCTCGGTCGGAGCTTGTCTGAGTGCTGACTTAAGAGCAGAGCCCTCCAGCGTGCTCACGGACCGCCCATTCCCTCAGTGCGCAATGCTTGCGTATGCCCGGCTGCAGCAGGCGCGGTGGCACCGAGCCCCTCAGTGCTGCCGGCTGTCCCCAGGCCTGGTCTCGGGAGCTCTGCTGGGCACGGGCCTTCAGGAAGGTCTCCATGGTCCCAGCTGGGCTAGACACCAACCCACACACTGTTCAACTCCCGCGTGGACTCTCGGGGCTGGATGGTGGGGTAGGGGGGGACGTCACAGGGTGGGGCAGAGGTACACAAGATAAGTTTCACCTTGCTCCCGCATCCTCTGTACCTCCAGTGCCTGGAACACAGTCTGATATTCAGTGGGTGCTTCTTAATGATTGCTTGTTGTCTGAATAATGGTTTGGCGTTAGGCTCCTAGAATATGCAGGATCAGCCAAGTAGGAGGTTTCCCGTGGTCACAGGCCAAGAACCTGGGTGGGATTTACCCATAGGGAATGGATGGCAGAAGGGAAAGGGGCCAAACGGCCAAGGGGGTTAAAGGTCAGATGGGGATCAGTGTGGAAGAGACATATCCTGGTAAGCCACTGGGTGTTGGAGCAAGAAAGTACAGGGGAGAGACACTTCAGGCTGCCTCCTCAAGGTGTCTCACATGCTGACCGTCCCAGAGGCTCCTTGTGGTGATTTGAATGAAAATGGCCCCCATAGGCTCATAGGGTGTGGCCCTGTTGGAGTGGGTGTGGCTTTGTTAGAGGAAGTGTGTCACTGGGGGGGTGGGCTTTGAGGTTTCAGAAGCTCTCTCTCTCTCTTCCTGCTGCCTGCAGATCCTGTAGAACTCTTAGCTTCTTCTCCAGCACCATGTCTGCCTGCACACGGCCACAATGACAATGGACTAAACCTCTGAACTGTAAGCCAGCCCCAATTAAATGTTTTCCTTCATAAAAGGCGCTGTGATCACGGGGTCTCTTCACAGCAACAGCAACCCTAACTAAGACACTCTTCCCCGGGATCCATGAAGTCAGCTACGGTTGGTGTTAATCACTTTCCTCCGAGCTCTGACTTAATACCTCGGAGAAACAACTTAATGAGAGGAGAGGATGTTTTCTAAGATTTGTTTTATTTAGTGCGCGCACACGCGCATGTGTGTGTGTGTGTGTGTGTGTACTTGCGTGTGCATGCATAGAAAAGCCAGAAGCGGGCTTTGGATCCCCTGCTGCTAGGGATACAAGGTTCTGTGAACCACAATCATGTTCTCTGCTAGAGCTGCGAGCGCCCTTAACCACTGGGCCGCTGCTCCAGCCCCAGGAGCTCTTTAGCTCACAGTTACAGGGAGGGTGCCACAGATCAGATCAGACGGCAGCCCGGCAGACGACACCGAAACAGAAAGGGAGCACGGGAAGGGCTGGGGGCCACATGGAGCCCCTAAGAAAACACCCCACTAACCCCCCCCACAGCGTCCCACATCCTCCTCTGTTTCACTGCCTCCCAGGATTCCATGGTGCTGTAGCTCCTTCTAGGGACAGCTTGGTTCATCAGGTCGGTGCCACTGGGAGCTAACTGTCTCACAGATTGCCTTCACAGATACCTCCAGACGTGGGTGGGCTTCGTGATCTTGGCATCTCTCAAAGAAACCAACATCACGCTCTGCTCCCTATCTCACAGCGGGGGGGGGGGAGGGCTGCCAAGGGGCGCCCTGCGACAAGAGCCAGTTCTGAACCCAAGAATCCTTACCCAGGCGTCTGCATGGTCACCCTCCCCGGACCGACAGTGACCGGTGAGCAGTCTGCTGTTTCTCTAGAGTGCACAGTTCTATGCCTGGCTCTGGTCTTGAGAGGCACCTCGGGGTGGGGCGGGAGAGGGCGTGTCCAGCAAGGTTTCACACCTCTCGGGCCAGTTCCTCCGAGCACGCTCCTGTAGGGAGGGTCTCACCCTACCTGGTGGGACGAGATTCTCTTTTGCCCCTCACTGGGCTCCAAGATGGCCACAGCTCTGGGAGCAGAAACCAAGTAAGCCAGAAAGCAGAGGGACCAGAGATACAACCTAGGTGGCTTGTACATCCTGAGAGACGCCAGGAGAAAGGAGCACAGTTGGATACAGTGTTCCCCATCCAGATCTCTACTGCTGCTGGAGAGGAACCGCGGAGCCGGTGTGGAGGAGAGACGGAGCATTCGCTATGGTTTCCCTGGCGACACCAACTGCCCACAGCCATTCTCGCCCATGACAAATAATAACAATAATTCTTGATGCCAATGGACACTCACAGCAGTCCTCCGTACCCGGAGCCGGAGGAGGCAGAGGGCAGGCAGAGTCGTACAGTCTTGGACTCCTGGAGAGCCATGTTTGGGTCCGGCTCTACCCCACCCCTGTGCCCTCGTCAGTAAAACAGAGTTAAATGTGTCAAGCTTCGTGGAGGAGACTCCAGCCAGAGGAAGCAGGTGATCCTGTGTCCATCAATGGCTTCAGGCTGGCGAGTCTCTTGGCTTCGAGTCCCACCCTGCCAGGAGTCCAGGTGCCTCCCACCACACTGACCTCCAAGGAGCGCATCCCCGAGCGTGAGTCATAGCGCCAAGGAACGGCACATGACGGGTCTGCCCACGGCCACAGATGTCAGTGCTTCTTCTAAGAGGATGCAGCCCAATCTGGGGAAGGGAGGAAGTTGGTAAGAGTTCATGGGAATCTCACTGGGCAGACCCCCCAACATCACCTACTTGGTACTCTTTTACGTTACACAGCTCCTGGATCCTTCTGTCCTCTCCAGGGGTGTTCCTTCAATAATCAGCTTTGACAGTGGGGGACTAGAAGGGAGAATTTCCCAGAGGACGAGGCGCTAGGCATCACAGGAACCCGTGGCAGGCTAGGTGCGGGGCGGACTAGCGTTGGCAGGGATTGGTGAGCTTGTCAGGGCAGAACTTGTAACCACTGTAGTCTGTGAGGTGGCTGGACCCTCTACTGAGGGTCCCACATGGTCCTCTGAGGAAGCTGCCACTTCAAAACATGAAGCTCTCTCCTCTGGATGCAAGTTCTAGCCCGGGGAGAGAGGCGACATTGAGAAGTTCAGGACCTCTTGGTCTCCATCAAGCACAAAGCAAAGGAAACTGCTCATTTTCTCCAGGTCAAGCCGGCTTACAAGTTGCAGGGTCGTGGGGGAGGGATGTGTCACCAACTCATGTGACAATTATGAGCAGTTGCCTGGGAGACACTGTCCTCATCCGTACCACGGAGGAGGAAGGAAGGACAGTAGGTGATCTTTGTGATTCCAGCTTCAGAGCCCGACCACACACTTGGCGACTACCGAACAGAACAAGGGCCGAGTGCTGTAAGCATTCCCCGTTCTGAGGGCTGGAGCTGTAATTTCACAGCAAGGCTGCTGATTCGCCTCTAACCATTCACATCCATCAGTGCCCAGCCTCGTTCTGGAAACAACTGGGAACCACTGGGGACCCCGAGCCATCCACGCATGGTCCCCACCCTGTCTCGGGAAGAAGACAAATACACGAGTATCCGGAAGACTGGTGGCTGTTGTTAGGTTTGGTTTGACCCATTATCCAATTTGCATAAAGCGTTCTGCTGCTTCCTGGGAGTAGCTGGGAGTTCCGGAGGCTGCAGGTCCAGAGGGATTGATGGGGGAAAGCTCCTTCTCTGTCCCCGGAAGGTGGGGTGGCCCTGGATAAGGGTGAGAACGGGGCGTGGAGAGAATATCCCGCAGGGTTTTGAGGATTCTGACTAAAGAGGTCCCGGGCAGGTCCCAGACAGGTGACTCTTCTCTGGCTACACTGATAGGAACACGTCCGGGTCGGGGAGCTCCTGAACCCTCCGGGAACACCAGGCTTCTGGGAACCCAGCATCCGGGGCATCGGCCATGAGAACAGAGATATCCCTGAAACTTTGAGCAAGAAGAGGTCCCCTCCCTTTCTCTGTGACCCCTCTATCTCCCTTGCCCTGGTCCCAGAAGGCTCAGAAACGAGAAGACAAGAAAGGCACAGGGAAAGCAAAGCAGATTCAACCCCCCCTACCCCCACTCGTGGGTCAGACCCACAATGTGTCCAGTGCAGGGGGAGGGGTGGCACCTAATACTAATGACAACAGGTCCAAAACTATGCAGTCGGTCCGGAAGGCCAAGAGACAAGGAGACCTGAAAGGATCATTGAAAGACAGTGATGGGGGCTGGAGAGATGGCTCAGCGGTTAGGAGCACTGGCTGCTCTTCCAGGGGACCCAAGTTCAATTCCCGGCACCGACATAGCAGCTCACAACTGTCTGTAACCCCAGTTCCAAGGGATCTGACGCCCTCACACAGGCATACATGCAAGCAAAACGCCAATGCACATACAATCCTTAGATAAGTCATTTATAGAAGAAAAGCAGGGATGGAATCCTGCATCCCACCAACTCCAACCCCGCTGTGTGTTAGAGAATTCCCTTGGGTGCTTGGACCAACAGCACCAAGGGACTCAGTGGCTTTGCACAGCTAAAGCTTACTTCTCAAGCCAGTCAGTGCAGTGCGCACCAGTAATCAACACTGGGGAGGTCTGAGGCAGGAGGATTATCAATTCCAGTCTGGCTTGAGTCACAAGGTAAGACCTTGTCTCGCCAAAACAAAACCAAAGTTTATTTCCCCTTCATGTAAAATCTGACCACACAGCTTCCTTGGCTGGCTCTCTTCTAAGCAGCAGCTTGGGGTTCCTTCTGTCATCTTGAAGCTTCAAGATGATGCAGCTTCATCCAGGTGTCAGTCTGGGAAAGGCCTTCGGAGGCTTATTCATCTGGCACCAGGAGTACCTCCTGCTTGCATTCTATTAGCTGGAACAAGCCACAGGATCCACTTAAGACTTACGTTCGGCTGGGAATTATACAGAAACCCACAGATGTGGGTGATTGCTCACAGTCCCTGTCGTGGTAGCTGTATATACTGCTAGGCTTTTGCCCGGGGGCTGTGCAGACCCCGGGAGACCACAGGAAAGGGAGGACAAGGCTTGCCCCCAGCGAGGTATGTCGGCAATGCAATAGGCAAACTAGTCAGACTGACGTCAGCCTGCACAGGGAGTGCAGAGAAACACAGCGAGGAGCCCAGAACCCGGGTTGGGAGGGGAGGTCTCTTCCTAGGTGTGCGGGATGGAAGAAGTACCCAGGAGACCTTGGGTGAATACACCACCTGCCTCTCCTGGGTTCTCAGAGCCATTCCTCCCAACCAGTCTGGATAGAGCCTCTTCAGGCTGGGCAGGTTAGCAAAGACGGGCCCTTGATGCTGTATGACTTTGGACAAGTCAGTAGAAGTCAGTAAGCCCTTTCCCCTTCCCCAGGCCTTGGCTTCCTAGTGCTTGAATAAAGCAATTAGAATGTTCTAGAAACTCAAAGTCCATGACTTTGATCAGCCAGAAGAGCCTCTTGGGGAAAGTCCTTCCCCTCTTATATCCCTCCTATTCAGTAAAGCAAGGCAAGCTGAACCAAGGAAGGGGAGGGGAGGAGGGTCAGGCTGTGACCAAGTCCTCTAGGGAAGATGGGCCAGTAGGAGAGGAAGTCTGTCCCCCACCTTTCAACCCAAGCTTGTCACTAATGAAGCCTGTCTGCAGAGTGATTAGCCCCAATCATAGTTCACATTAGGCAGACACGGCCTCAGTACAAGGGACGGCAGTTCCGGGGACGTGGAGGCCAGAGCTTTGAACACTGCATTATGGCAGGGGATAAGTCCTAATGTCACTTAATTACCCCAGACAGCCTCAGATGTAATTGAGCATCAGTGGACTGAAGGGGGGAAGGCTGCCGATGTGCGGATGATGATGGCACTTTGCAACACGAAGCTGGCCTCAGTGGGCAGTGGCAGGGGCGGGAGGCAGAAAGCTTAGGTAGCATCCAGGCCAGAGCCTCTTCATCCCCCAAACCTAGACCCTAGGTTGACCAGACGTCTTCATGAATCTACCAGAGTCAGCGGGAAACAAAGAGGGGCAAACCCCTCTTTGTGAGAATAGCAAATGACAAGAAATGAACATCAGTGGGTAGAAAGTCCTGCACGGAGGTCCATGCGTGTAATTTTAGCCGTTGGGATGTAAAGACGGGAGAATCTGGAGTTCAAGAACAGCATCTGCTACATACAGAATTCAAAGCCAAACTGGTTACATGAGACTATCTAAACCAAACAAACAAAAATCCTGCTTTGACAGGGGAGAGATAGGAAGGATCGGCGGGTGGGAGCTGAAGGAGGGCAATCTGAAGGTTAATGGACTCTCTAAGGGAAGAGAGGTGAGCAGTCCTTGGGAGATGCTGGTTGAGAGGAGGAAGAAGTACTCTGTGCTATGAATCTTTGCCCTGAGCCTCAAGGGTAGACTCTACAGAGGGCTGCTGCCGTACAGCTCACTCTGGAGGTCAGAGAGAGCCAGCAATATGGCAGCCCAGGGCCCAGGGAAGTCTCACCAGGGAGGGAGCACATTGGCCTCTCTTGGGCATAGAGACTCATGGTCATGACTGAATACCATTCACTCATCCCTCGCCTCAACATGTCCCCCCTCTGGACCTCAGTGTCTTTAGGAATGAAGTCAGTGAGACACAGCTCATCTCCTGGGGAGGGAATTGTTGTAGTGTTTAAAATAAGTGTTTTGTGCACTGTTGGGTGAGGGGCTGCTTAGGGCGGGCATTTTGTACTGTCTGCAGGTGTTGGATTTCTGTGGGGGACGTTTGATTGCTTATGATCTGCACGTGCTATCAGTAGAACTCCTGAGGAGTTCCGGATCAATAAAAACACCTGAGCCGAGACGCTCAGGGTTCCACTGCCCAGTATGGGGCGTGCCGTGATGGTGGTTCCCTCTGCTGAGGTCTGGAAGGGTCTGTACCTTTGATTATGCCTCCTTGTCATCCTTACTGAGCCACCATAGCAGGTGTACAACTACAAAGAATAGCAGCGGCAGGTAAGCTGAAGACCAAAGAGCGCTTGGGATGGATAGGAGCAAAACTCCACATGGTACCCACTTTCTTCCCTGCCTCTTGAGCGAAGTCTCACAGACCACCTCCACCCAGACTGGCCACCTGGACCATGAGAAGCAAAGGTTCTCCCTCCATCCCTGTCCCTGTCTTAGGCCCGCCAAGCCTCATGTATGGGCTCTGACATGTCTAGCTGCAGTGCTTCTGATGTCAGGGACAGCCACTACGGAAGTGCAAGCTGTCGGAGGTGTCCCCAAGTAATAGTGGGGTGGGGACACCCTCTCGTGCAGCGACGGAGCGGCACTGGGGTGGGGACCTGGCCCACGGTGAGTTCAGAGGCCAAGAAACACCGCTGCAAAGGGCTTCATGCACTTGCAACCTACGGCTTAGCAGATGAGAGGGCAGGGCTTGGAGAGCGCGCACGCGCACTCCTGGGTGGGAGAGGCAGACAGAGAGCCTGGGCTGCCAGACGGAGAAGAACAGATGGGACGGGCGGGAGGCACCTCTAACGGTAGTCCAGAAGTGGGGGCTGGACCCTCCCTTCTGCCACAACTGGCCGCTCCACAGAGATGTAGTGAAGGCTTGTGTGCATATCCTTCCTCCTCCTGGACCTCACAGGGTGTTTTCAGGACTCTCTGCCCATGTCTTGCTGTACGACTTCGGTTAATTCAGGAACTGCTTCTTGGCCTGCGTATTCTCAATTGGACAGCAAGCCAATTGAACCAGGAAGTTGTTACACACTTCTCACCTTGACAATCAGTCTGCTCGTCACAGAAATGGGTCAATGGGAGGTGCTCGCTCTCTGGGGGGGGTGGGGGGGACCTGGTCCCTCTTACCCCAGAGTTCACATGCTTCCTCCTTAAGGGCTCGGCAGTGACTGGGATCCACAGTGACATTGAGGGACATGCAGCTCTCTGTCCTGCCCAATGGGCCATGCGCCAACACCTGCCTTCTTCCCCAGAGCCATCCGTCACTGACTGGGGCAATGGCTTCATTAGCTCCCCCTGAGCCGTCCATCCCTGCTGAGACAGATGAAACCCTTCTACCGCCATCAGCGCAGAGAGTCCAGAGTTCTCAGAGCTCAGGGGTATCTCTGCCCTCTGCACAATTCCTCCACCCGAGGTCACAGGAGGGAGGACCCGGCGCCCCTGTCACCACGCCCAACGTACGCATTGTTAAAGGAGTCACCAGGTTACTTCAGCCTCCGTGTGTCTATTAAAACACACACAACTCTGGCAGGAGGAAGAACTGCACGGGCTTGGGAGCCGAAGACGGGGGCTCCTGTCTCTGCTGCGGAAGCTGAGTGACTGCCCTCCCCTTTATAAAGGAGCCTCAGTTTCCACATTTTTTAAGTGAGTTTGTCCGGAATCATGCAAAAACCACGGTAAAGTCTGATCATGACTTGGAGCACTTTTTTTTCCCCTTTCTTTTTGAGATAAGGTGCTCACTGGGTAGCCCTGACCAGGCTGGCCTTGAACTTCCAGAGATCTGCCTTCCTCTGTCTCCCCAGTTCTGAGATTAAAGGTGTGCATCACCATGCCTGGACTTCCAGGGAGCTTTAGAAGACACAGCCCTGGTCTCAAGGCCCTAGCATAAGAAGCTAGAAACACACTTAAGGTGAAGCGTCTGTTCTCTGCTGATGAGCTCGGATGGTCCATTCAATCAGGGATCAGAAGCGGAGAGTTACAGGAGGGACTAGCTCAGCGGGGGTGGCGAAGGCCCAAGGAGCACATCTGAGACCAGGGTGAAGGCTCTCTTGGCCGCAATGAGAGCAGCACAAGAGGGCAGAGGTAGGAGTGGCCAGAGAGGAGGGGAGGAGGTCAGAGCCTGGTTACAGAATCTATATCTCCGTCCTCTAAGCAGAGAAAAACCGTTAAGAGCTTCGGCGAGCAGAACAGGCTTGAGCATGAGGGCCCGGAGAGAGAACACCTAATCCAGCCCTTCACATCACAGGTGGGAACCCGAGACCCAGCAGGAGGGTGGCGCATGCCTGGAGCCAGCCCTAAGAACCACTGCCAGACACAGAAACCTTAAGCCACTGTCTCCTCCATGTCAGAAGTAATTATGTTCTGAGGGAGGGAAATGTACCCGGCCACTCCAACCTGGGGACGGTAGATCCGTTTGACAGTGCACAGGCTGTGAATAGCTCCTCTTGGAGCTACAGAAGCAGAGGGGAGGTGGGGGGGGGGGGGGGGTGGAGGATGGGGGTGTGTGTGAATTCAGCACCAAAGCACGCGGACAGTTCCAGGCCCAGGGCATCTCTCCGAGGGTGAGATTTTTAGATCTTTGCAGAGGCCCGCCAGCTACCGGGACACCTAGTTTCCTCCTAGTTTGAGCCCCAGAAGGGGGCGAGGAGGGAGCAAGCAGGAGAGACGTGGTGTGTTGACTTCTGTTATCAGTGGGCCCAGATATAAAATGAATGCCCTGTGATATTTATCCGTCGCTAATAATAAGTGGCCTGATTTGTCAAGCAGGGACAAAAATCAAAGATGTCAATTAAGAAGAGAAAAGGGAAAAAAGCCCAGCTGTGCTTCGGCTGCACAGATGCGTGCTGGGAAAACGGGCTGCAGAACTCGAGGCTTCCACACCCTCACCCCCTCCCGTCCCACCATGCTTTGGCTCTCTTCTTCTTTTACCTCTGTCTCTCCTCTTGCTTTCTCCCTCTCTCCTACTTCACTGAGTTGTCTCTCTGTCTCATTCTGGTTTAACACACACACACACACACACACACACACACACCCTTCTCCCCTCACCCCTCCCCAGATTCTCCTTGCTCAGCTGTTGGCTACTCCGCCCACTGTCTTTCCAGACCGACCTCTTCCTGTAATCTCAGATCGAAAAGCGTATCTAAGCTTCAGAGTGTTGAACAGACATGAACCGTGGAAGAGAACCCAGGAAAGCCACAGACCCGGGCGTCTTCACTTACGTCACAAGCCCAGCCAATCCCTGAGGGACTTCACTTTGAACGAAAACTTACATTCTGTCACCCACACCTAAATCTAGGCCAGAACTCCTCAGCTCGGTCCCTCTGTTCTCGGCTCCGCATCAATCACACCCGGGTCTGAGGCTTCCCATACAGGCCTCTCCCTCACAGCTGGGGGTTCTAGGCAGCATGAAGGATCCTCACCCTGCCTTGGGGTCTCTTTCATGGAGAAACCACAGGGAGAAAGGCCTCCAGGCTGAAAACTGGCTCCAGAAGCCATTGTGCTGTAAGTAAGTGCAGTCCCGGGAGGAGGAAGGGAGCACTGTCTAATGTGCTTCATCCGCTGGCATCATGGGAAATTGCCATTCTGCTCTAGAGAACACATAGCCCTACTCCCCACCAAGACATCGCAAACCCGGCATGCACTCGCTCCTGACTCTGCCCGACCAGGACCATGACTTTTCCTTCTCTGGCAATGGCTTGCTGTGGGTTATGAGACTCGGGCCCCAGGGCCGCTTGCACATGCGTGAACCCCAGAGCCACCCCTTCTCCAGCCAACCACGATTTCACACTGCGGAACTCTGACTGGCACATCCTGAGGTGTCCCCACAAAGAAATGAAATTGTTCCCACTGGCTCTGGGAGAAACACTCACTTCCTGGTTTCTCCCTCTGTCTCTCCGTCGCTGAGACGCCCCTTGCCTGTGGCATCTCTGAGCAGGAATTCCAGGCTTCCCCTCCAAAGATCCTGCTTCCCCATGCTCCTTGTGATGCTCGGCCTGAGCTGTCCTTGGTGAGGCACAGTGCTGAATGGCTTCTCTGGTGGACATGCCACCTGGACCCTTTGGAAGAGCCCCATGGTGTAGCGACCATCACCAGACCCTAGTCCCAGGCCTGTGGCTTGCACTCCAGACAGTGAGCTGCAGTTTACAACGCAATCCTACACCCAGAATCCTACTGGACCCTCAGACAGCCCTGGGATGAGAAGGACATAACGCGGTTTTATCTCAAATTCCAACAAGAAACATAGCTCCCTTCAGAGTCTGAAATTGAATCCAGAAGCCTTGTCATGGAATCCTTCCTCTGTTCCCTACTTTCGGGGCCACCTTTGACGACAGCCTGGGGATCACATAAGCCTGGGCAGGCGATGCCTGAAGCCATCCGGGGTTCACATTTATATACCATGTCTGTGTTACCCGGGGGCAGGGCCTTTGGGAGATCATTGGAATACCAGACATCCTGAGAGTGGGGCCCTAGTGACAACTAGGAGAGAGGGCCTGGAGCACCCACCACGTCACAGTGCAGGATGAAGGCCCTTACCAGGTATCCACGCCATGCTCTTCAATTCCCCAGCTTTCAGAACCATGACCTCAACAAACCTCTAGTCTTTATAAATAATCCAGTCTGAAGCAGTCTGTCACAGCACTGGAAAACCGACCAAGACAGAGACAGGAATCAGACAAGGAAGTGACTGTCAGGAGCCGTCACCCCCAGGTCTGTTAAGACACTCACTGGTGGCTCCGTCGGATCTTACGGCATCCAGGAATGCCACAGGAGTCTGCAGGTTAACATGAGCACGCGCACTCACGAGCACACACACACACACACACACACACACGCACACACAGGACAGCTTGCTTACCATCCGGGTTCAGGGATCGAACTTAGGTCCCCAGGCCTGGCAGCAAGCCCGTCTACCTGGTGAAGGGCTGCTCCCGGCTGACCTGCTGACCTGAGCCAGCCTCAGTCAGTCTGTGTGACCCACTGTAGGGCCTCCTGGGTCCCCTCTCCCACAAAATGGTATGCTCCTTGGGGTGTCAGTCTGTCTGTTTCACCTTTGGGTTTCAGGGCATGGGAGTATGTGCAGGTTGGGGGTGCACATGGGTGCGTGTGGAGACAGAAACCTCAAGGGATTGCCTGGGGGCCACCCATGTTGGTTTTTGGGACAAGCTCTCTCACTGGGACCTGAGAGTTGCCAGTCGCTGTCGGGCCATTGAGCTCTACTGATACACCCGTCTCCGCTTCCCCAATGCTAGGATTACAAGTGTGCGTGCCCTGGCTTTTTACGTGGATCTCAGGTGCTCATACCTACCCAGCATGCTTCACCAGTTGAGCCATCTTCCCGGGCTTTGTCTTTGAGTGGCCGGGACAACTCCCTACAAGCTGTATCTTTGTCTAAGCCAGTGGTTCTCAACCTTCCTAACGCTGCAACCCCTTAATACAGTTCCTCATGTTGTGGTGACCCCCTCAACCCTAAACTTTATCATTTTCATTTCTACTTCATAACTTTAATTTTGCTACAGAGCATTGTTCCTAAGACCGTCAGATACACGTGGGTTTCACGGTCGCTACTCACACGTTGAGAATGCTGGTTTAAGTTGAGAGGCGGCAGTGCGGACTGGAGGCAGCGGCTGGGGACCTCGCAATGGAGTGCTGGGCTCTGTGCTGGCCTCGGGATCTTCTCCCCCGTGCTCCAACAGCCAAGCTCACCAAGTTCAATGGCTGTGTTGTCTTTCTTCCCCTCAGCCCAAACCAGAGCCCCTGTGTGCCCCCTGTGTCCCATGTGACTATGGAGACAGACACCAGACTGGGTTTAAGGACAACAGGCTGTGAGCCCCTGAGAGAATACAGGAGCTTTGGTGACAGGCCCAGGGCCAAGTGCTTGTCTGAGTACCACAGGCCTGGCAGTGAACCCAGATCCTCCCCGCTCCATCCCGCCCCTCCCCCCAGCGCCTCCCAGAAGGGTTCTATTAATAACCTGTGATACCATTAGTTTTGCTGTCACCCGCACTGACAACTCGGAGCTGTCTGCAAAGACACAATGAATGAGAACTCTTAATTAACACCTCCCTTCACGAAATAAATTAATTTTATGCAGTCATGATGTCAGCAATGTGACTTTCCAGAGATGATTGAGACACCTTGGACCCACCTGGCAGGGCCATGGGGTACCCCGGGCTGCCCGGACACAGGCAGGGGTGTGGCGGTGACACGGTAGAGGGCAGTCTCGAGAGCCCAGGGGCCTTCTCCCAGCTCTGCCTCTGGCTCCTGGCCTACCCGGGGCAGTTCTTTCCCATGCCTCTGTTTCTCCCTCTGTGAAATGGGCTGACAAATAAGGTACGCACAGTAGCCGTTTTCCATCCTTCCCCTCAGAGGGAAGATCTGCCTCAGGCCGGCCTGGTCTCGCCCAATTTCAGGATCCAGTATCACCCCGCTAGCCCTAACCCTTAAACCTTGGCCGACCTCCACCCTCAATCCAAGTCCATGGGAGGACTCATCCTAGGAGAGGCAGAGGCCCTGC
This sequence comes from Cricetomys ansorgei, assembly GCA_026225945.1. Classification (NCBI taxonomy): domain Eukaryota; kingdom Metazoa; phylum Chordata; class Mammalia; order Rodentia; family Nesomyidae; genus Cricetomys; species Cricetomys ansorgei. Next base: position 52,239 of record JAMJFZ010000341.1, read on the forward strand.
CTCCTCAGGGGTTCATGCTGAGCTCCCACAAAAGGGGGTAAGAACCCTCCAACCCAGCGTCCTCTCAACACGTAGACATTATTAGCCGATCTTCCCAGTTAGCGCCATTCCCAAGCGTCTGTGAACAGAGACATCTAGCAACTCCCCGTGGGTCACACAGCATAGCTTTGGACAAGAGATGTCTGGGGTTGCCAAGCAGAGACCCTCTAATCCCCCCTGGGGCTAGGAAGAGTGTTGCCCTGGTGTCCCTATCCTGGCTCTTCTGGGCTGGGGGTACAGCAGTGACTAATTCCTTCTGTCAGTCAGGCGCTCCAACGTTTCCTGCATAAGCACAGCCTGCCGAGCCCACGGGGGTCAGCGATGGACAAACACGCGTGGCACCTTCTCTCCTGCGCACGTAGGCTAGGCAGAGAGAGAAACGGTTCCCTGGTAACTGCAGCGAACACTCCACCGTGGCTGCCTCCCTCCCTCCCTGCCACACGCGCGCGAGCTCAGGCCGGCGAGGTGAGGGCATGCCCTGGAAGGTGCTGTAATGGACACAGTGTGGAGCGATGGGCTCGCTCTGTCCATCTGTACAGCTACCCGAAGAGAGCCGCCATCAGTGCCTATGGGAACACCGAGCGCTACATTAGAAGCCCACGCGGGCAGGGAAAAGCGGGAGCGCCACCCGATCCCGGGCCCACAGCTGACTCACGGTGACCTCATCTGGAACCCGTATCTCTGCGGCCACAACGGAACGGCTGGAGGCAGAAGCCAGGCCCGGACAGCAGCCCCCCTCGCCTTTCCCGCCTACGAACCAGAGTCCCCGGCTTGTGACATCAGCGGTTCAGAGAACCTTCCAGCTTGGCTTCTCGAAACAAAGGAGCACTTGACCTCGTGTCCTCTTTGCAAAGAACCTTCCCTGTTCAGCCCGCTGATTTCCCAGAAGCCTCCGCATTGCCCTGAGCCGAGGTCACCCCCAGGAATCTCAGGGGCAACAGACTCTGCTGCTCCCTGTTTCACATAAGCAGCGGAGTGACCTTGGCAAACTCCGAGCTGAGGGCCCAGCACCATCCACGGGGCTGAGGTACCCTTCCTTAGCCGATCTTGGAGTGGGGACAGCCTGGCTTCTACGTCAGAGGGCAAGGTACGTAGACACCTAGAAAGTTCTTCGACCGAATGCCACATGCAGCTCTCCTGGCTTACTTCTGCCTCTGTTTCCATGTCTCAGAGGACAGAGCTCCTCTACTCAAGGCAATAAAACAAAAAGAGACAGTTCTGTACCGCCCCGACCTGCTTCATGTCCCAAGGAACCATCACCCTTACCTGGTCGCGGTGACTCCCGCACCTGTGGCCGCCAGCCAAGGTCTGGTGAGCATCACGTTCCTCAGGCTCTTAACTGGGGTGCCTGGATGAAAGCGAACCCAAGAGCCAGCCCGACCCGAGGTAGCCCTCCACACCCCTCCCCCACATCCTGCCATCTTCCTTCCCTTCCCATAGCTTCTCACACGCGAGCTCCCCTGATGTCTGTGGCCTCTGTGTTCCGCTCGTGAGGAACTAAAAGATAGTTCCCGGGGAGTGTTCCATCTCCTGGGGCCTCTGGAGTCTGAAAGCTGCAACGATTGACCCCAATTTCTCCAAAGAACGGCTTCCTAATGGTAGAATTGTGGACATCGAGGTGTTTTAGAGACACCTCCCAAACACACACACACACCCAGGCTGCCCAACTCCCATTAGGGTGAGATTTTTTTCCTACTTAGACAAAGGACGGATGTGTTGGGGCCTCAGCTTGCTCTTGGACGGAGAGCTGAGCTGAGCCAAGCAGCCGGGGCACTGTTGCTTTAAGAAACTCTGAGTTGGGGGATGAGTGGAGGGCACTGACTGGGGGTGGGGGGGTGTCTTCTGAGGACCAGGACTCAGATCAGTGAGGCATTTACCTGGCAAGGTGGAATGTGGCCACTGGGCTGCGAGCTCTCCTGTACCCCAAGTTCCTCCTACTTTTCCCGGAAAGGGGCTCTGCTTCCTCAGGGGGACCCATCCTGTATCCTGAGCCTCTCATGACAGGTTACTGATCAGTCCGGGGCATTACCACCAAGGCAGGGCCACAGATTAGGTTTGGTTTAGTGGCAGACCAATTTTCTGGGCCCATGGGGCCACTGGGTTTTCAGGAACCCAGAGGGAACCCCAAGAGACCTTCAGTGGCCCAAGGACCAGCAAAGTGGGGGCAGAGAGCTTTCCATCATGGTCTGCACCAGCCTGCTGATCGTGCTACCGTTTCAGCAAACGGAAACAATTCAGCTCAGTGCCCCCTAAGGGGCCCCCAACTCTATGACCCCCCCCACACAAACACACACTTAAAGAGGCCAGTGGCTTTAGAGCAGTGGTTCTTAGCCTCCTAATGCTGCGCCCCTTTAATACAGTTCTCGGGTTGTGGTGACCCCCCCAACCATAAATTATTTCTGTTGCAATTTCATAACAGAAATTTTGCCACTGTTATGAGTCGTAATGTGAATATCTGATACGCAGATGGTCTCAGGCGACCCCCGTGAAAGGGTCAACACCCAAAAGGGTCGGGACCCACAGGTTGAGAACAGCCGCTCTAAAGAAACCTGGGGATACAGGGGCAAATCTACAAAGCTCTGGAACTGCCTCGAAGGTGCTCTGGAGACTTGGGGCTCCAGCTTGCGTTTTCCACCCTTCCCCTGCGCTGTGTGACATTGGACGAGTCCTTGTAGCGGGTAGCTACCTTGCTTTTTTATCCCCTGGCTCAGGAAAGGAAGAAGGACTGGAAGGAGGAAAGAAATCTTCACCGCCTTTGGAAGCCTTGAAAGAGAAAGAGAGAGAGAGAGAAAGAGGAAGGAAGGGAGGGAGGGAGGGAGGGAGGGAGGGAGGGAGGAAGGAAGGAAGGAAGGAATATTCACAGCCCCTATCAGCTGTGGGAAACTTGTGAGCAGAAGGTAAGAGTGAGCAGAACTCTCAACGCAATATCTAAGAACTCGATTCCCCCAAACGGCATTCCTTTAAGCAATCAGCAACAAACGAACCCCAACTTTCTGGGTCTCAACCAATATATACTCTGAGCAAAGTTCCCAGAAGTCTAAGAGGCACACGATTGTAAGGACAAGCTGCACACGGCACGGTAGTTGCACGCAAACAGACCGTAGCCACCGGCAACAAACGGTCAAAATCAAACTCATTGTGTATCATCCACTACACCTGGGATGGCGACGCAAACATATCCCAAGGGCCATTTGGGGTTTTTAAAGAAACCAAAATCACAAAACTCCTTCAAAGCATCTCCCTCCAAGTCCTCTCTCGGTTCTGCACCTTGTCTACAGGAGGTGGGCCTGGAGGGTAGGACCCGAGTAAGGTCCGATAGGGTGATTCTCGGTTCCTAGACCATGAGACCATTTAGGCTTTTCCAAATGCAGCATCCTGTGGCCTGGGAACTGAGACGGAGCCATCTGCACAGCCAAGCCCCCAGTAGGTAAGAGTCCTCTGAAGCCTTGACCCCATGTTCGCTGGCTATAGCTCTCCCCTCACCCGTGGACCTGGATGCTGACCAGTATATTTGGAAAGGAGCTCAGCTCTGCCCTGATGGCCTTCGTGCCAGGACCCAGGGCCACAGCGGTGAGCCGTGGCCCTTAGAACCCAGGTCGTGGTGGCTGAGCCTTGACATTCCTCTACTTCCCAAGACTTTCGAGGGCTGCTTCTGACGCATATCAGAATCATGGACTCAGTGCTCCCTGAGAACACAGAGTTAGGTTAGCATTGTTACATGCTACTGAGCACGCTAATTGAGTAGGGCGGACATGGTTCTACATATCTGCAGCACCACCATTTGGGAGGCAAGACGGGGACATCAGAATTTGAGGTTATTCTCAGCTACACTGAGATTTTTGAAGTCAGCCTGGGCTCTGAGAGATGCTGTCTTGAACTCTCTGTATAGCTGAGTGTGACCTTGAACTTGGTTCTCCTGCCCCCATCTCTCAAGCGCTAGGATTCCAGGTGTTCATCCAGCCCATTCTGTGCAGCACTGCTAATCAAACCAGACCTTTGCTGGGCAAGCACTCTGCCAACCAAGTTACCTCTCTGAACTCCTATTTTTTTTTTAAACTGCTTTTCTTTTTCTGAGAGAGGGTTTCATGTAGCCCAAACTGGCCTTGAACTCGCCAAGGATGGCATTGAACTCCTGGGTCCTCCAGCAGCACCCCCTGTTAGGGTTATAGGTGTATGCTACCACATCTGCTGCTTTTGAGCGCTAGGGATCCAACCCAGGTTTCATGAATTCTAGGCGATCACTCTACAGACTGAGCTGCAGTCCCAGTGCCCTTAGTGTTTTAAATGGGCAAAAGCTACCAGGAGTGGGGTAGTCGTCGGCTCCGTGTAAACACCCACTCATCCTTTTTGCCCGGTGTCTCCATCAGGAAGTTGACAACCGGGCAGCCTCATCTTGTCTCAGCAGCAACTGAGCTTCAGTGAACTGAACACTCTATGGCCACTCAGAGGAAGCCCTGCTCCCAACCACGGCAGCCCCTGAAGTTCCAGCTCCTGCTTCGGAAAAGCCTGCTCTAGACGCAACTGTTCCAAACAGCCTGTGCGGCTACGAGCCCTGACGGAGTCCAGGTGACCTGCCCATCCTACAGCCGTTCTCACTGCAGAGGAGGGGAGAGTATCAGCAAGTCAGCAAGCAGCCTGTGATCCGTGTTCATGCGGAGCCTGCACGGGTAGCGCTGCAAGCCACGTGTGCACACACAAACCGCGGTACCATGGAAACGGGTCAAAACCTCGCATGGCCGGTTGAGGGCGCTAGCGGTTCCCGTTACCAAAGCGGAAGAAAGCCACGGGCCCCTTCCCCACCATGCATCACTGTGTCCAGACCATACCCTAACCCGCTCTGAACAGGCGATTGGCAGATTGACTACCTGTTTCCCCACCCCTGCACCCCCTCCCTGTGTATTCACCTATGCTCTCGAAATCAAGTGACTTTTGGCCATCCCTGAATGGAAGTCCAGGGTAAATTCATTATCCTGCCTGGCTGGCTCTCAGCGCCCAGACCGGATCTCCAGACCCGCGTCCCTTCCCTCGTTCCTGCCGCTCCTGTGAAGCAATCCCGTTGTCCAGCCGGTGAGGGGATTGTATCAGGTGGGGCGGGAACCAGGGAGCGAGAGTCCAAACATGCGGACTGACAACAAGTGAGGCTGTGATTGGTGGGGCTGCCACCCTTGAACAAGCGTGATAGCCCCCTTTTAGATACACACACACGCACACACACACCACACACACGCACAAACACACATACACACACACACATGCACAAACACACACACACATACACACGCACACACACGCACAAACACACATACACACACATACACATGCACACACACGCTCACACTCACACACATGCACACACACACCACACATGCACACACATACACGTGCACACACGCACACACACACACACGCACAGTTTGTTTTCCACGGCTACAGGACAAGCCTGGAGGCTTCTGTCCTATATACGCTAAACGCTACTCCACTTTCAGTGTGTGGACACTCGGCCCCAGCAAAGGCTTCTCTCGGCTGGTGTGCTTTTGCTGACTTGTGATCTTCGTCGTGAGTAGTGCAGGCTGGGCTGGTTCACGGAGAGAAGACAAGACTGTGGCGTGTCCTACTTCAGCAGCCACAGCAGGAACAGCACAGTTGTGAAGGACAGGAGGGACCGGAGCAGAAACTAAGGTGAGAAACTACGAAGTGCTCAGACAGTGAGATCCAGGCCCCCCCCACTGCCCCCCGAAACGCTGCTAAGAGCCGAACTCCAAGGGACGCAACAGCCTAGGCGCTCAGGGGCTGCAGTACTAGCCCCAAGTTCGAGCGTGACCTCTGGGTAAAAGCCAGAGCTGCCAGCCCCGGCTGTGGTGACTCAGAGTGCCAGGCTTGGGGTTTGCGGGAGCCACTGCAGCTGCTGAGGGGCTGTTCTCTGATGACGTTCTCTCTCTCTCTGAATAAAGCAGGAGGACCCTCAGCCAGCTAGCTACCTGGGATGCTCTCCCTGGAGCAAATGTTGGTGAGCAAGCGCCTTCGGCCACAATCAGCTGAGCAGGACCCTCAAGTTCAAGGGCAAGCCCACCCCTACCTTCTTGAATCCAAGATGGACTCTGAATTGCCTCCCAAACACAAAATCTGTGGGACCTCTGGCCGAGAGCCAATTGTCCTCTCCCTGAGAGGCAGGAAAGAGGCCTTCCTCTTCCACAGGGAACTGGTGGGATCCATCTGAACGAGATGTATATCGCTCTCCCTCCACCTCCCATCTTTTCTTCCTCTCCCTCCACTCCCCGAGGAGACGGGAGCGAATGTCTCAGCACCAGCCATGACACAGGTGACTACATACAGGTAGATCCACCCACCTGCATGCCCTCTAGCTACAGTATCAGACCAGAAGAGGATTCAACACAACACCTGTCCTCAGAGAGCCCCAAACCAATAGAACAGCCTGAACCAGACCACCGAGACAGAGACGGGTAGACAGTTCCCCAAGGGACCTGAAGTTCCTCCCCTCCCCAGAGACAGCAATGAGTGCTATCAGTCCACCCAGGGAGCGGCATGGGCTGCCTCTCTCCACCATTCTGACGTACAGTGGCCAGGCAGAAGGACCTTTAAAGTAACCTAGGATGAGCTCCCCCGTGCAGACATCTGAGCTCCTAATAACGTGTGCCCGCCCTAGGTACCCAGCAGGCGGCATGACCCTTAGATGTGCAGGGCGGGAGCAGCAGAGTGAGCCCTGAGCCTGCCAGCGAAGGCTTCTAGAGAGAGAAGGGACCCAGAAGGTGGGAGCCCAAGAGAAAAGTCTAGCAAGTGCACAGGGGAGAGTGAGGGTAAGAGAGGCAGATCACAGCGCCTGGCAGGCACAGAGGAAAGGGCTGGAGCACAGCCTAGTTGCTGAGCCCGACCTGGTATCAGTCAAGGTCTGTCTGCCTTGCCCGGACCAGGAGGGGGGGGTCACCCTCGACCCACTGATCAGACGCTGTCCCCTTTTCTGCAAGAGCCCAGTTAGAGAGCTACCTTCCCTGCCTCCAGTATTTCCCCAACGTCCGAGTTTCTTTCCCTCATTTTTCTTGCTAAGAGACGGTTTTTAAAAACGAGTCCCTGAGCTCAGCCCTTTTCCAACCTCGTTAATTTCGTGCCCCGCCTCATTTGTCCCGAGGACCTACTTTCTCCTCCCAGCTGCCGCCTTCCTCCCGCCCGCTATATTCGGGTTTCAGCTCCGTCCTCGGTAACCTTGCATACGGCTCCAGAGAGCAGCGTGTGTTTTTCTCTGCCAAGGAACTCTGGATACAAAAGGAACCGCAGAGGTCAGGAGTCCGCTCACACCCCAAATCAAGATCCCTTTTCTCCCCGCGTGCCCGGCCCAAGGTGATCAGGTGGCAACCCTGTTCCTGCAAGGGCAGGATGCTCGCCGGCCGCACAGCCTGCCTCAGCCCATGGTGGACAGAGGCCTTGTGCTCCCTCGGCATGGCTCCCTCCTAGTGCTCTCTGAGCCCAGTCTGTAGGAGGAGGGTGCCTCAGATCTTCTTCGGGAATCTTTTGGACCTGACGTTCTTGGGATGAGCAGGGCAGGGGACCAAACACCATCTTTGGCTTGTATCACAACTGGTAATCAAGATACTCATCCCTGCCCCTCTGCAGCCGCTGCCCTGGGCAACTATGGAACTCTCGAAACAGCTTCTCTGTTTGAGCTGGAAACTGCTCTGGACTCCCCCTGCTCTGGAGTCAGCACTGCCTTCAGAAAGCAGCGTCGGGGCGGGGGGGGGGGGGGGGGGAGAGGATCCCTTCTTGCTGAAACAGACCTGCAAGACACTGAGAAACAGCCAGCCTTCCCCAACCTGATGGCATTCTCTGTTCCCCCCGCCTGGCTGCGTACCCTGAACAACACCCACTTCCTCTCCAGGAGACTGCCCCCTATCAGAGGGGGCGGTTGGGGGGCTGTGGCTTAAGTTGCACATGTGGACAGCTGCCACATGCTAAAGACGCACAAGCACCTCGGTGGCCATGCTCTGGCTGGAAGTCACCAGTAGACCAGTCCCAGAATGCATCTCGTGTAACTGTCCCTCCGGCTAGTGTTTGAGTGACTGGCTCTCGGGCTCTGATTGATGGAGCCAGCGTCACCTGCCCAGGTGTCTCGGCCGTGGAAAGTCTTTAGGAAGTTATGGGAGCTTCCCGTGGGAGGGCTGTAGCACACCTTAGCGGCTACATCCGCGAACAAAGCAACAGCAGTTGCTTCTCCATCGGAGTCTATGATTTCCCTGGCCGCAGAGTTTTGTCTAAGTTCCCACCACCCGATGTGAATCTCCCTGAGTGGGCTCTAACTTCAATCAAAAGGTTGGTTCTCTCTGTAGACAGACACACACACCACACACACCACATACATGCATACACCACACACATACACCACACATACCATACACACATACAACACATACAAACACCACACACATAAGCACACCACACACACCACACCCCACACCACACACATACACACATACACACACACACCACACACACACACACACATGACACACACACACACCACACACACATCACACACACACCACACACACACACACACATCACACACACCACACACACCACACACACACCACACACACATAAGCACACACACACACACCACACACACCACACACACACACATCACACATCACACACACACACACCACACACACCACACACACCACACACACACCACACACACATAAGCACACACACACACACCACACACACCACACACACACACATCACACATCACACACACACACACCACACACACCACACACACCACACACACACCACACACACATAAGCACACACACACACACCACACACACCACACACACACACATCACACATCACACACACACACACCACACACACCACACACACACACATCACACATCACACACACACACACCACACACACCACACACACACACCACACACCACACACACACACCACACACACACCACACACACATAAGCACACACACACACACCACACACACCACACACACACACATCACACATCACACACACACACACCACACACACCACACACACACACATCACACATCACACACACACACACCACACACACCACACACACACACCACACACCACACACACACACCACACACACACCACACACACATAAGCACACACACACACACCACACACACCACACACACACACATCACACATCACACACACACACACCACACACACCACACACACACACCACACACACACCACACACACATAAGCACACACACACACACCACACACACCACACACACACACATCACACATCACACACACACACACCACACACACCACACACACCACACACACACCACACACACATAAGCACACACACACACACCACACACACCACACACACACACATCACACATCACACACACACACACCACACACACCACACACACACACATCACACATCACACACACACACACACCACACACCACACACACACACCACACACCACACACACACACCACACACACACCACATACCACACACACACACACACACACATACACACACACATCACACACACCACACACCACTGCTGCACAGGCTGGTGCACCTTGCCTAGCACTGCCATGGTGAAGCACCCTGGATCCAGCAACCTTAACAGCAACTTGAGGCAGGCACTGCGGGAGACAGCTCCCAGGGAGGAGATACTTTTCGCCCAGTCTGAGCCTCATTTCTCCAGCTTCTGCAGCCAACGTGTGATCTCCTCAGCCTCAGCATCTGGCTCTGGAACGCCACCCACAGCGGTGACAGCAGCCCTTTATTGACCTTCCCCTAGCACTGAGACGTTCAACAAACTTATGGCTTCTGGGAGCTTCTATTTCCATTCGCACAAGATACCTGTGTTTCTTCTTTAGCATTTACAGCCCCAGGCCGGTGAAGAACGCTTCCAGTTGGCACCTGTGCCTTATGCAAGCACGGATTCCCATGAAAGCATCAGCTACACCTGGCCTTTGTACCCTTTGTAAACTCATTTCCCATGGTGGCTCTTTCAGGTTGCATTCCCATGTCTTCCAAACGGGTTCCCAGAGGTTGGCGAACACTCTGAGGTTGGCATTATGCCATCTGTATAACAAGCCCTTCTCCCGAGGATGGGCAGGGCCACCACTCCCAGAAGCAACAGTTGGTTCGCTTCACCTTGGTGAAGCGCTCTCAAAGCCCGTTGTCGTGGTTCCGAGCCCGTGTCAGGTGGCGACTGAAGTTCGAAACGAAGGCACTAAAAGTCAGAGCCATGCTTTAACGGCACCATTTGTCTCAACTCTTTCTTCCACAGATCAATGTCGGGGACAACCGCGCGGATGGCAGGCACTGACTCTCCGCCATCCCCGGTCATTCTGAGCCTTTTGACTTCAGTGTTCTGGAGCTCTTCCACGGAACCCCTGTATTTCTCCGACGGGTGAACCCAGTGGGGCTTGCTCGGCAGCTCTACCCTACGAGGACCAGTGCACCTGCTGGCCACACCAGAGGCCCTGGGTTGTTGCTGTGGCGGCTGTGGCTGCAGCTGCTGCCTACCACATCTGGCTGCCGGGGATGGGGGGGGGCAGCTGGCATCTCTACCCCAGCACCACCTTTTGCAGGAAGGAACCGTAGCCTAGCCTGGAGCGGAGGTGATAACTGCCCATCCCCCAGGACAGACGTAAGCATCTTCACCTGTGTTGTTTAATCACCGATGCCTTCTGTGAACTGTTCCTCTGCCTTTAAAGCCTTCCAAAGACTCCTTAAAACAATTTGGCTTTCTATTCCCCCTCCCCCAAACCCCTTAGGAACGGGGGCTCAACACAGATCTGGCCATTTGCCTTGAAGGAGCCAAGACAGACCTCTAGAAAGAGGTTTTGCCTCTCTCTAGGTTGCTCTCTCTTCTCTACGTGGTGGCTTAGTCACTCAGCCCCTCCATGGCCCTTCGTACTTCACAGAAATCTTGCCCCACAGAAAGGACTCAGCAAAACTGCTAACCTCCAGCCTGGCGGTCCTCGCCGAATCCAGTTCAGCCATGAGCACAGTCCTTTCCTGTGAAACTGGGCTTCATACATCGTTTCCCTCGTACCTAGTTCCCTCCTCTATCGTCCCCCAGCCCTGGTGTCCACAGGGACCTCCACTGGTGATTCCCACGTGTCCATGTCGGCTCCTATGAGCCAGCCCACCAGGGACTGATGTCCCTTCTCCTTCCTCAGGCAGCTCGTGCGACGAGGACACGCGTGTGGGTACATCACTCGGTTTCCCTGTTTCTGCAGCACTCAGGCTGTTCCTGTCTGCTCTCATAATCCCACAGCCTCACAAGCCAGGCTACGAGACATCGTTCACTGCTTGTTTAAACTTTTCCCTTAATTCCGGCAATTTTGGTCCTGAATATTCTGATCACCGGGGTCTCGCGCACAGACCATCGCTGAGACCCCGGTGTCTGCATGCTGAATCGTAGTGTTCCTTTTCTCTGAATGGAAGGTCGGACTCCGGGATTTTCGTCTGTCGTCTCTATTTTACTCCCTTCTTTGCTACGTGACTCCTAGATTCAAGGTTCGGGGGTTCCCGGAAGAGCTCACTGATACAGAGATGATCTGGGTACTCTTTCCCCTTCAGCCTCCTGACTGTGAGAAGTGCCAAGCCAGTACCGCCATTATGCATGTATTTTATATTATTATATTATATTATATATATGCTATATATAATATATGCATACTATATAATATATATTATAATATAATATATTATATGATATATAATATAATATTGAAAATATATAATATGATAATATATGATATACACATTATTTATATTATATGTATATATTATATGTATATATAATAATATATATTATATGTTATACAAACCAGAGCTTTGTATACATTCACCAAGCACTAGGCCAACTGAGCCATGTCTCTTGACTCCATTTTTTGAAAAAAAAAAAAAAAAAAGAAATTTTTTATTTGAGACAGAGTCTCATGAACCTAGGCTGGCTTCAAACTTACTGTGTGGCCAGGGATGACTTTGAACTCCTCATCCTTCTGTCTCCATCTCCAGAGTGCTGGGATCACGAGCATGAACTGCCATGCCCAGCTACACACCCCCATTTTACAGAAAGGAACAGAGAGTCCCAGAGAAGGGGTGAAGGTGAATGGAACCTGGTCTATGGTCACCAAGAACTACAGACCTAGAGGATCCATCTGTGCCTCCCACCCCCGGCAGGCTACACCCCGGGCCATGAGACAAGGGCCAGAGTGTTTTCCTGCAGTACGTTCTGGTGTCAATTGGCCAACCCATCCTGGTTTGCCAGCACCTTTCCAGACTTCAGAACCCACAATCCCATGCTCCTGGCAACACTTAAGTCCCAGGGAAAAGCACAATAGTTGTTCGAACTCTTTACCCTCTGATAGACACTCTCCTTGGCTCCTGAGCCTGGCGGGCCCACAACAGAATCGAGTAGTGGGGATGGCCTTGAAGACCACGTTGCAAGCCTGGGTGGAGTTCAGTTGGTAGAGTGCTTGCCTGGTGTGTATAAAGCCCTGGGTTCTGTCCCCAGTACTGCCAAAACCAGGTGTGATGGCACGTACCTGTAATCACAGTATTCAGGAGGGAGAAACTGGGGGCGTGGTCAGGAGTTCAAGGTCATACTCAGCTACATAGTGAGTCTGAGGATAGCTTAGAGACCATGGAGAGAGAGAGAGAGAGAGAGAGAGAGAGACAGACCAACTCCCTGGCCTCTGCTCCCCAGCTGCTTCTTGAACACCTAGCTGCTGACTGCCTCCCAAGGTTCATTCAAGAGCATCTGTGAGCACCGGAAGGGTCCTGATAGCACTTCCTGTGGCCACTGGCCCCTCTCCCACCTCCACCCCCAGATTTACCGCATGCTCTTCTCTACCAGTGCTTCCAAACCCTTGACCACCCCTGGGCCACTAGGGCCAGTCCTTCCCAGCAAGTGACATATGTCCTCCATAAGCCGGGGAGAAGCCGAGAGCGAACTCCAGGACACACCTGACTGCCACCGTATCTCACCTGCTGTTGCCCTCACCCCTGCTTTACTCCCTGGGAGACCCTCCCTGAATCTCTAGGACAGTGGTTCTCAGCCTTCCTGAAGCTGTGACTCTTTAACATGATCCTCCCGTTGTGGCGACCCCCCCAACCATAAAATGATTTTCATTGCTACTTCATAACTGTTCCTAATTTTGCTTCTGTTATGAATCTCAAAATAAATATCTGATATGCAGATGGTTTTAGGAGACCCCTGTGAAATGGTGGTTCAACATCTCCCCACCCCACCCCACCCCACCCCACCCCCGCCACCACCACCCCTGCCAAAGGAGTCAAGACCCACAGGTTGAGAACTGGCGCTCTAGGGCCTCAACTACCCCATTACAGAGAGGAGGCAGAATTGGGAGTCTGGGCAAACAGGGTAGATGAGGAGAGCCCTGAAGTGTAATTAATGGCAGCTTTGGGTCGCCACAAGGTCCCAGCAGGGAGGGGCTGTGATCGTCTGGGGGGAGCCGCAGTGTCTGGGAGCAGGGGTGTGGCAGGCGTGATACAGCTGCACTGGCAGCTGACGTCACTGGATGCTGGCCTACCACAGGGGTGAAGAGGCTGGACATGTGTCCCTGCCCCTTACTGTACCTGGGCCCAGGTGACTCTGTCCCCAGCAGATGGGACTCAGGCAGAGGAATGGGACACCATGACCTCCTGAGGGGGATGTCCTCTCCCCACAGGAGCGCTTCTCTGACCACCCGAGTCAGAGTGAGACCCACAGAGGGACAAGATCTCTGCCCACAGGGTCAGGGCGGAGCTTTCAAAGCCCAGCTTTGTGAACTCGGATGCTCACAAAGCATCCGGGCGGTGGTGGCACACACCTTTAGCCCCAGCACTCGGGAGGCAGAGGCAGGTGCATCTCTGTGAGTTCGAGGCCAGCCTGGTCTACAGAGTGAGTTCCAGGACAGCCAGAGCTACAACACAGAAACCTTGTCTTGAATAAGAAAAAAAAAAAAAGATTTATTGGCCTAGAAATGGAGAAACTGAGGCCCAGATAAAGGAAACAGGACCCTGGATCATACTGCCAGAGGGACAGCCAGAATGCAGAAACTCCATTCCTGTCCCTGACCCAGAGATGCCCTCAGAGGCCCTGGGTGTGGTGGGATGGGCAAAGTGTCCCCGAGGGAGGAGCAGGGCCCAGCCTCCGTGCCTCCAGGCCGCAGTCTTCCTCTCGCCTGAGCCCAGACTGAGGAGCCCTCCCCCTCCCTGCGCCCCTAGGCTCCTCCATGCAGTAAACTTGTCTTATAAAAACCATGAAAGGCCTGGCTGTGAGCCACAAAAGCCTTCTTGGTCCCGCGCTCCGGCCACATGTGGCTCTTAGCAAAAGCAGGAGTGAGAGAGACGCGGGCGCTCAGAGGCTCTGTAAATCTATCCAAGATACTGTTGATCACTTCCCGACATGCCTCTGTAAAAGCCACTCCGTGGAGTTTACAAATGATGGCGTTCACTTGATGCTGAGGGCCTGGCTTCCAGCCTGGATGAACCCAGTAGGGTTGGATGGGGGCCTGAGCTCAGTTCCTGTCTATCTGGGCAACCGAGTCACCCAGGCAAAGCCCACAGGGAGTTGATTCTCAACCTGCGGGTTGCAACCCCTTTAGGGGTCAGATGACCCTTTCACTGGAGTCCGAAGTTCATCTGCATATCAGAATTATGATTCAGAACAGTAGCAACGTTACAGTTATGAGGTAGCAATGGAGATAATTTCTGGTTGGGGGTCGCCACGACATGATGAATTACAGGGTTGCAGCATCGGGAAGGTTGAGAATTGCTCTGCTGTCCTAGAGATATAACCAGCATCTTCTACCTCCCCCTCCTCCTCCTCCTCCTCCTCCTCCTCCTCCTCCTCCTCCCACACAGCAGTCATGCAGCTTGGCTAGACCTTGCCTCTTCCGAACTATTTTAGTGCTTCCAAATTCAAGCCATTCACAAACCAATTGATTAAGGTTCCCCGACTCTTGCGTTAAGGAGGATTCTGAGGCTGTTCCCAGTTGATTAGTAATGTCTGGCCTGAGAGAGCATGGGGCGGCCTCAAGTATAGCCTCATACTCAGCCATCTGTCCATCCTGTTCTCCTTGCTCTGTAGATTAGGAAGCCAACAGACCCTAGACCAGTGGCCATGCCACACCGGTGGCTGGGTCCTCTTCTGGTTCCCCGTCATTTGAAGGAGGTTCTGAGGGTGAGGATCTGGAGACTCAAACAGCCAAGAACAACTCCCAGGGAGATAGCGGAGGCCCGGCAAGCAGTTGGAATGCTTGGCACAAGCCTCACCAGATCCATCCACACTGGGAGTTAAGAATACTTGCATGCAGAACTTTCTGGCTACTTCCCGCAAGGTCAACGGGGCCCCTTGTGAGTGGGGCTGGAGCCCCAGTGCCCTCCCAATGAGCGGTGCTGGGAGCCCTCAGACCTGCAGTCTCCAGCAGCTGCCCCTATTTACAAAGGATGAAATGAAGGAGGGAGACGGCCCCCTCCATTCTCACCCCTCCCCCACCTTGGGGTTGGCACACGGTGACCAAAACCTTTCCTCTGGGGTGGATGAGGCAGAACCATGCAGTGTCCTTTCTAGCTTGCGTCTAGAAAAGAGAGTGGCTCTCTTCCCTCCTGTATACCTGCTCTTCCTCCCAGGAATCCTCTACCCCATCTACTATGTGTCCAAATCAGGGGTGGGGGGTGGGGAGGTTACACCCGTCATCCCACCAACCCTCACCACAGCCTCAGAAAAACTGGGGCTCCTCTGCACAGGCTGAAGTGAGGCTCAGAGCAGTTGTGGGTTCAGCACCTGGACTGGTTTAAAACCTGCTTGTGCAGCCTCCCGCCTCCAGGGGGCTCCCCGGTCTCCTGAACCCGACCAAAAAACGCACCTGCTGTGAATACACTTTGGTGTGGTGGTACCCTGTGTCTCCTTTGCAGAAAGCTGGGGTACCAATGAGAGCACCTCCCTCCAGGGAGGCAGAGGGAAGAGGGACACCGACCCAAGTACCTGGAGTCACTGTTTGATCACCCTGGGCCCTGTTCTAGTGTTGTCCACGTGATACAAGATGCTGCGGACTCTTAAGCACTCAAACGTGCCGTCGTATCCAAGGCAGGGACGGAGGAGGCTGGGCTGCCCGCATCAGAGCTTGGGGATTGAGGGCCCAAGGCAGGCAGGGAGAGGAAGGATGGCCGAGACTCGTTTCTAAGCAGGATTTTGTGCAAGTGTGAGGTGCATGGTTCCAGATCGGGGTTAGGCTGAGGCCGGATCCCAAATACCGAGTCCGAGTGGCCCTGCCTCTGGACCCAGGTCCAGCCTGGCCACCCAGGAGCCCACTTCTCGAATGGGAATCTCCTTGGATGTGTTCCTTTTGATTTTTTCTGAGATAGCGTCCTGCTGTACAGCTCAGGTTGGCCTTGATCTCACAATCCCCCTGCCTCAACCTCCTCTAGTGCCGCGATCACAGGTGCATGCCATCATGTGTGGTTTCCCTGGTTCTTAACCTGCTCAGTCTTGGGGCTTCTGACAAGCATGAGGCGCTAAGTCTGCGCAGCCGTCCTGCAGGGAGAGGTAAGCCTGCAGCAGAGCAGGAGAGCCCCAGCCAAGCTCCCTGGCTCTCCCCACACAGCAGATTGATGGTGAAGACACTAAGGAAAGCAGGATTGGACGAGTGAGTGCACAAAATGCCCCGGCGTCTCCATTCCCACGTCTGTAAAATGGGACGGTGACCGCTAGGAGACAAGGTCGGCACGTACCGCATGGCGGGCACCAGGCACGCAGCACAGTGAGCTCTGCAGAAGTAGCTATTATATAGGCAAAGGCCTTTGCCCTTCAGGGATCACGAACTAATTGCTTCTGCGTGGTTGGCTGTTATCCCCGACTCCACAGGTCAACCAAAACCCCTGAAACTCAATCACTGTCTGATAACATCCCGGGGCTTTGCAAGCGCGTGCACACGCACCAGGCTCACGCGCACAGCGTTGAGAGGCAGATGTTACAGCAAGCCAGGCTGGCCTGGCTCTGAAAACCTCTGCAGATATTTCTGAGTTTTTGTTTCAGAAAACAAAGTAGCCAGGCGGTGGTGGCACACGCCTTTAATCCCAGCACTTGGGAGGCAGAGGCAGGCAGATTGCTATGAGTTCGAGGCCAGCCTGGTCCACAGAGTGAGTTCCAGGACAGCCAGAGTTACAATACAGAAACCTTGTCTCAAAAAAACAAAAAACAAAAAAACACAGAAACAAAGTAATCACAGGTGACACAAATCGATATGCATGTCCACCACCTGCGTGGCAGGGGGAGGAGATCACAGCCCATACCTGCTCAACGGTAGCCCCTAACCTACCCCAGGAAGATGGGAGCTCTCCCATGTGCTCATGACCTATCTACACATGTGACCGCATGGCAAAGGGGCTGGGCTGACTATCAGATTTCTTGCCAGCAACCTGACCTGTAACCATCAGTCCTGGGGATCAAGGGGGCTCAGTGTCAAGTGTCAATGCAGGGTCACCAGGGACTTGAGCATCCCTCTCAGGACCTCCATGTCTCCAAAGCCCCTCCTGTGGGCCCATCCCCCTCCCTCAACCTAATTCCATCAATAAATGTTCGCTGAAAGTCTATTCTGTGCTGGATGGGAAGAGGACTAATAGTCACCAGCCTGCGACCCTGGCCCCAGCCAGTCACCATGAAATGAGCCCTACAGGGAGACCTGGAATGAAGCAGCATACGTCACAGGGGACCAACTGTGCCAAGCCAGGGTGGGATGTGTGTATGCAGATGGGTGGCTCCAGGTGCTGTGGGGTCCAGGAAGGCATAGGGACAGAATGTGAAAGGACCTGGAGGTGGGAGAGAACAAGGAATAAGCATGCTGGGTGTTGATGGTCAGACCTGCATCCTGTGCTCAGGACAAGGGGTTCACACTCTTCCAGGCCCCCCAGATCCAGGTCCCTCATCCCAGCTCTGTATACCATGCTCAGGGGCCCGGGGCTGCCCGTGACTCCTGTCAAGCAGGAGAAAGGGAATCTGAGTGCCTGTTGAGACTCACCGGGGACCTTCCTCTGAGATGTCCCCAGTTGCACCCCATGACACCTCCACCGACACAGCAGCCACCGTCAAAGGGACACCACAGCCACCACCACCACCTGCCAAGACAGGGTAACCAAGACAGGGACACTTACCGCTTACCGTGTGACTAGCAACTTGTGAACTTGACAGGGATCACTGGCCTCCTTTGGGATGAAGGAGTCTGTTAAGGATAGAGCCTCTCCAGCATCCTCATATCCCCGCCCCCTCCACACAGAGGGAGAGAGAGAGAGAGAGAGAGAGAGAGCGCAGAACTTAAGACCTGACACTTAGGACCACTTCACCCGTTTCTGGAACCAGGTAGAAGCTTCCCGGGCCCTGACTTGAGTCCCCATCACCACCTCTTCCAGGAAGACTGCCCCTGGTCCCCATTAGAGATCAAACTCAATGCTTCATTGATTGCCAAGAGTCTGGGGGCTTGGACTGAGACCTCTATGGCTCAAGAGAGAGTCACAGTTCAGGGTGGGCTTGGAGGCTGCTTCCACAAGAACAACTTCAGACAAAGGGACAAGAGAGGTCGGGCGACAGTGTCCCCAGCCACCTGTCTTTGCTGGAAGCATCCCGTTTGTCTTGTTCTGCTCAGCCCGGAAGAGGGAATGGCCCAGGGAAAGGCGGTGACGTTTGAGTGTTAAAGACAGCAAGAAAGAAGACATTCATAAAGCAAGAGATTTATCTCATTTACTCCCACCCATGCCAGCCAGCTCAGCACCCACAGCCCTATCCAATCCTTTACCCAGCTGGAAGCCCCACCCCGGGACAGCATCAGAGCCCAGGCCCTTGGGCAGTTTTGTGCCACCCATGGGCAGAGAAAACAAAGCGTCTACGTGGACGTGTATGACTTACGGCTTTAATCTCCCTGATAGAAGACCTTTAAAGATTATTTCAGGGATGAAAAAATAATAATCCTGGGTAATGAATCAGGGCCTTAAGAAGCTGATAAGCAGCCGGGAAGCTGGCGGGCCCCGGGTTCCTGATTTAATTAAAGTCTCGCAGATACTCCCTGAGCCAAAATCCACGGAGGCCATCGAGGTGATAAAAAGACTGCGGGTCCCTTTAAACCAACTCACCTGCCTCGTGAATCTTCTCTCGAGTACAGAGGGTGGACAAGCCACAGCTTCAAGGACCCAGGGAGAGGGATCACTGCAGATGGCTGGGCTTGCTAAGAGGACCTCTGGGGGACAGAAGGCACTACATAGAGCCCAGGAGCCGGAGGCAAGTCACAGCCCAGAGGATGCAGGGAAACCGGTTGGATTTGGGGAAGGATGCTGAGTCCCTCTCTGGGACTCAGTCTCCACACCTGGTATCTGCCAATGAGGGACGAGAATGGGTATTCAGGAAGCATTCAAGAGCTGGCCTTCCAAGTCTAGAGTCACATGTTCCTTAGGGGGGAAGGAGACGGGTGGGTATTGTCTCTGTAGATGAGTTCTGCTCTTCTGGGGCAGGCTGGGGACATAAACTACAGCCAGCTCTGCCCACAGGGCTCTGCAGAGGCTCCAGAGAGAAGCCAGAAGGGCCTGGGAGGATGAGGAAGAAGAGTGGCCAGGGTCTATGTGTCATCAGCGTTAGCCCAAACTCATGGAGGATGGACAGACAGATGTATGAGCATCCAGGGCCATGACATTGACGACCCTCAGCCCTGGCAGCCTGGGCTGGGACAGGTGTGTGAGTGACAGGGGTCCGTACCGCTGAAACAGGGTGGCTGGATGAGTTTGAATTTAAGATTGATGAACAATCTAGAGTGTGTTTTAAGTGTCCCAAATGCTGCATGGATTCACCACCTCTGCAAACCCTACACGCGTGTCCCCTGCATCCCACTCCTGGCCCAGAGCTGCCTCAGAAAGAAGCCCCATGTAGCCAGCATGGATAGCCATCCCTTGGGGACACAGCCCTAGGGCCTCCAAGGAACTGGTGGAAGGGTAAAGAGAGGAGACTCCACATTAAAACTGTAGGCTGGGATGGACCAGCTTAGCCTAAGCCAGGTCCCCTGCCTGTGCCAAGGCAGCCAGGCGCTGACTGCCACCTAGCGGTCAGAGTGGGAATGACAGGTTGTGGCACCCAGAGTTAATATTTTCACGGCACTTGACAGTAAGGAAAAAAAAACCAAACAAAAAGCAAATGAAAGCACAGGTTAGACCCAAAACTAAATTTATCGGCGCTCTGGCCTCTGTGCAGCCTAGTCCTTCACCCCTTCTCATTCAGTTAGTAACTTGGCCTCACCTCACTCACCATCAACAGCTCCCTACTGCCCGTGAATGAAATAGCCCTTCTCTTTAGTGATCCGCGGAGCCCTCTGCAGACAGTCTGCAGCGTACCCCTCAGACTCTGTATGCCTTCCAACACCCAGCTCCCATCTCTCCTCCTCTCCCCAGCGATCCAAGGGGCCGGCCACTGTTCCGTCCGGCATCTGTCCTGTGTCACTGCCCACATGCTCCTGCCCCGAGCCCCCAAGACAGAGAAACCTTTGCTACTCTACGTTGAGGGGGCTCTGAGTATCTTTGCAAACCCATCATGCAGGCTCCCATGCTCCCCACCCACCCCCCACGCACACACACCCCTGGACCTACCTCCAGGCCTCCTCCTGGCCTCACCGCATCTATCCTGGATCCTTCAGTCTCCTGTCTACAGTCAAGGGCAAACAAATTACCTCCCTGCTGTCATGGACCCGCTACAGGACAAATGTGACTACAACAGGAAGTAGGTGTGTGTGTGTGTGTGTGTGTGTGTGTGTGTGTGTGTGTCAGAGAGGGGGGAGGAGGCTGTGGAGCCAGAGGTCAGCAACTGTACACCTTGTACTTTGAGACAGAGTCTCTCTCAATGGCCTGCGTCTTGCCAAGCAGGCAAACCCCGGGGACCCACCTGCCTCTGCACCTGCCCCCCTAAACTGGGATCACAAGCACACGTCACCACGCCTGGCTTTGCCTCCGTGGGTTCTGGGACTTGAACTCACGCTCACGGGAAGCAGATATTAAATGGTATCACAGCTCCTTATCCCTGGCCTGCGTCAGCAGCCTCACCTGGGAAGCAAAGAGAAGACAGAGAGGGGATCCATCGTGAGGCCACAGGGGACCACCCTGTGGAGGGAGCTCTTCATCTGAGCTCTCTACGATGATTTTCCCAGATGAAGGGGGAGGGGGAGGGGAGACTTAGAAGGAGGGATTCTCCAGAAAGAAGGCACAGGGGAACCATCACTGCCCCCCCCCAAAGACAGGGATCACTGGGGTGTCCACAGGTCCTTGGAGGACATAGCTGCAATCTAGTTTATCCCAAGAGCCACCAGGGCAGGTGAAGGGAGAGTCCTGGATCTGGGAGGCAGCAGGTGGGTGGGGTGCTCTAGCCCAACAAGGGAGACCCACCCAGCCCACGACCATTGGGGAGTCCAGTGAAACACTGAGGCTGAGAATGTCTTCTTCCCCAGGGTCCCCAAGTCAGGGGGAAACTCCAGCTGGCCCGTCCAGTGCAGAGGGCTCTGTGCTGTGGCCACAGAGCTGGCCAGGCAGGCAGGAAGGGGTTCATGAAGGACCTCGGCCATTCTGCTGTTCCAGATGGGGCCCCCTCTCACTGGGGGAGGGATAGCCTCAGGAGCTCCCAGGCAGCAGTTTCCAGGGGGACCCCAAGTGGGCCCTCAGCCCCCTGTGGGGAAATTAGAGCTTCTCAGAAGAAGGACAGGGGAGTACCCAGTGGCCCTGCTGGAGGACGGGGCCAAATTTGCCTGGCCTATGTAGCACCCACCCTCAGGTGGGCTCAGAAGGAAGGCACTGAGGGGCAACAGGATGTAGGTGCTGCCACCAAACAGGAAGATAGCTTCTCATGACGCCATGGTCACTGCAGCCACAGGATACACACATCTAGAAACAGTTCTTCCCAGAGGGTTCCGTCGAAACCAGGAAGCCGGAGAGCAGCATGTAGAACGCGCTGGGAACACCTGGAATTCCCTGCTTTCCCCTCCCCTTAATGAGCCTCAGTTGGCTCATCTGCTAACAGGGTACATGGTCCTCCATGTCTCCAGAGGACAGGTGGGCGGGTGCCAGGCCTGCTGGAGGGGACCCCGTAAAGCTGGCGTGGAGCCAGGTCCTTCACTGAAGGCCTCTCATCCTTCCAGGCGGGAAGCAGGAAGCCCAGGTGCTCTCTGTGCTCCTCCCAGACGTCACAATGGCCCCACTGTACGCCACCTACTGCCTTCCTAGCCGGCCTAGCAGGAGCTGGAGGTGTCTCTCCCCACTTCACCCACAAGCCCACAGAGGCTGCGCCCAGCCTCCTGCAGCCCGGGTTCTCACCCTCCAAGGTGTCCCATGGTCTTCAGTCACCTCTGTTTGTTCCCATTTATCAGAAGGAAAACGGAGGCCTCTTTCCCATCATGAAAGAACTAGAAGGTCCCAAGCATGACGTATGCCTGTAATCTCAACACTGGGGAGGTAGAAGAAACCCAAGGCTACCCTTGGCCAGCCTGGGTTACATGAGATCCTATCTCAAATGAATTTTTATCTATAAAATATAAAATATATAAAAGTATATAAAAAGTATTGTGTGTGTAAGTATATATATATATATATATATATGTATATATATATATATATATATACTCCCCCAGACACTAG
>JAMJFZ010000341.1:80000-147511 GCA_026225945.1 Cricetomys ansorgei
TAGGCTGGCATGGTTGAACCAATATCTTGATCTAGCCTGCATCCATGCCGGTTCTATGCTGTGAAAATCAGTCAAGGTCACTACTTCTGAGGACTTTATATCAAGAAAAAGCCCCAATAAAGCAGGTTTTCAACAATCTCTTCAGAGGCTGAAGAGAAAGCTCAGGAGACAGGCGCACTTGCTGCTCTTGCAGAGATCCCTCTCGGGTTTGATTCCCAGCACCCACACACCTCAGCCCACAGCTGTCTGTAATTCCAGTTCGTTCTGGGGGAATCTGATGCCCTCTTTTGGCCTCTGCAGGTACTGCACACACATAATGCACATACATACATGTAGGCAGACACGCATACACAAAAATTAAAAATCACTACTTTTTTAATCCCTTCAGGTACGGATAGAAACCGGAGCAGGCAGGGCCAGAAGGACCAGACAACCACTCGGCGGCTCTGCATCTTCCCAAGTAAGGAACAGAAACACGGGTAACTGGTGTGGGCAGCCGAAGGAGGTGGGGCTGTGTGCTGGGTAGGGAGGGTCCTCAAGAAGAGGCCGGATCCAACCTGTGACCGGCTGTATGAATACTCCCAGCACACCCGGGACGAGGATCACGCAGAAGAGAAAATTTATCTGGAATAACAAGGGGACCACTGAACGGGAGTAAACCATGATCCTGGCAGTCATAAGGAGCCCTCAGGCACCACGATCCCAAAACTTGGCAAAGACTAGTCAGCGAGGCTCAGGGAGACCATCCAGAGATCCTGAGTCCAGCCCACCCACCCAGCAGATAGATCCCCCTGCCTGTGGATCCTGGGGACTGGAAGCGGGTGACTGCCAGGTGGGTGATCCCAGGCGACCAGGGGCCAGATCCAACCTGTGGGGTCAGAGGTGGGGTTGGAGTTCAGAGGTCACCTAAAGTCACTCCTGCCTAAGCCGCCGGGCAGAACTGTGCGCAGGCAGGGGCAGCGCAAGCCTCCGGTGGAGCTCTGCTGAGGGGCGTGGAGGGGTAGCAGAGCCGGAGGAAGCACCTGCGACAGGAAGGCTGGAGGGCAGCAGCCTCTGTCCGCGTCCCGGAGGCCCCTCTCTCCCTGACAGAGGTGCTAAGCTGTGAATAAGCCGTCACTGCCAGCTGTGACAGCGTGTCTGCAGTATCCGAGAGGGACAGAGTTGAAGGTCACTAGAGTCACAGGTTCTGCCCTGCAGAACCTCCTCAGGTGTTTAACACCAACCAGCTACCCCGCGGATACTCAGCCCAGCCCCTCCCCACATCCTCGTGCAGGTGAGAGCACTGCGTACAGTCCTTGCCTAATGAAATCAATAAAACGCCATGCGGATCTGGCTGAGAGCCAGGGTTCTACAATACACCACGCCGGGCGGACAACCAAAGGATTTGCTTTGCAAGCATGAAGACCCGAGTTCAGTCCCCAGGGCCTACTAAAAAGCATTAGGCATGGCGGTGCATGCCTGAGATCCCAGCACTGGGAGGCCAAGACAGGAGGATCCCTAGGGCTCACTGACCAGCCAGTCTAGCCTACTTGGCAAGCTCTAAGCCACTCAGAGACCCTGTTCGAGAAATGACACCCGAGGTTGTGGCACACCAAAAATAAGAGAGAGCAAATCCATCGTCCGTCTTATACCCTGACCCGGGCAGACATCACCAATCAACCACAGAACGCCCCAGCTGACCCTGGCTCTGCCTTTCCAGATCTTCCTTCCCTCTGCTGCTCTGTGCAGCCCATCCACCTGCCCACGGCAGTGAGCCCTCAGGATGATGGGTTCTCCCTGCACTCTGGAGCTGGGACAAGCCCAGGAGGCTTCCTGGAGGAAGAAGCTTCATGTAGACCTAGGAGGAGGAATCTGGAGAGCTGGGGAGAAAAGGGTCCCTGAGTGTGCAGACCTGCAGGGTAGACAGGGAAGGGTAGCACTATGTTCGCAAGGACTGCGATGAGATGCCCCAGACAGCTAAAGAAAGCCACGTGTGCCTAAATCCCCAAGGTGGCTACCCCCCAGGCCTGGTGAGTTGGGCCTGGGCCCTGTGGCTTCCTGCCGTGACCCTGGCTATCTTGCTCCCAGGCAGCCAGAAAATATGCAGGGTTAAGATCACCTGTTGCTGCGGGCCCTCTGAGCATCAGGGCAGATGCCCAGGAAGCATGAACCATCTCTGAGAACTCAGCCCCTCGGGAATCACTGCTGTCTCCCACCCGTGTGCGCTGCGGCAGAGGCGTGGCCTCCTAGGACAGGTGTCTCCCGTCACTGCGCAGGAGGGACCGAGTTCAGAATGACCAGGTCGGATGGGGTATCTGCCTTTCTCCAGGGTCACCCCAGCCGGGGACAGGCAGATAGTTCAACACCTCTCCTTCTCTACAAACCCCTGTGTTGCAGGCGGCCGGACCCCTCCCTGGAAGGAGCCCGCTCCAAGCCCCTCACCTCTTGGCACCCATGCCTCCCTTCGGAGCCTGTCTGTATTAGTTACTTTCCCCAGTCCTGTGACAAAGCACCCGACGCGAAACACGGTTTAAGGGAGGAAAGGTTGTTATGACTCACAGTCTGAAGGTCCTGTCCCACGAGGCACGGCACGGCGGCGAGAGCGGGTGGCCGCGATGTATGAGGTCGGAAAGCAGAGAGAGACGGATAATGGCGCCCAGCTTGCTTTCTCCTTTTCCGCAGGACCACAGCCCGTGACGGGATGACTCATGTCTGGGGTGGGTCTTCCGGCCTCCGTTACTCTAATCGAGATACTCCAACATAGACATTCCCGGAAGGCTTGTCTCCCGGGTGGCTCCTGATCCCAGCTCCTACCTCTATCAGGGAGCCTGCTGGAATTTATCACCACTACCCGTGGCTGCCTCGGGGTATCAGGAGGCCCACATTGGCCCACATTCTGAGCCGATGTTAACCTGCTTTGGGTCTAGGGAAGCGACTCTTCTGTCTGGGCCTCAGCTTTATGAGAGAGTCAGAAACCTCTAGTTCTACAGGAGGCCCGGTACACTGTGAAGAGGGACGTGTGCTCCTAGAGGGGGAAAGAATGAGGGGAGACAGGGAGAGAGGCCGCCTGGAGAGGCCCAGCAATGGCCGGGAGAAGGCCTAGCTCTATAGGCTGGGGAGGTAGCTGCTGTGCCTGGCCCTGAGAGCTCTGGCCTTCACGACATGGCTCTCGGAGGCAGAACCACAGGGGAGGGTGAAGCCAGGACCCCGGCCAGTCTACCTCACACCTGCTCTGCCGCTGCGGGAAAGACACCTAACCTCTCTGCACGAGTCTCTGTGAATTTAGGAGGTGGAGCCGGATCACCTCCAAAGGTTCTGTCCCCTGTCACTCTTCAGAGCCCACAGAGACCGGGGAGGCTGTGGGAAGGAGCTTAGAGACATGGGGACGGCAGATGGAGGACCAGCCCAGCTGAGCAAAGCTGACGGCGAGCCTGAGACAGGTCCCAGGCCAGAGCACGGGAACCTGTACCTTCCAAACACCTCTGTGAGGTGCCCAGAACCTCACAGAGCCTGGACTTGCGTATTCCTGCCAGGATGATGGGTACTACAAGAGCCCCTGGTGTCACACAAGACAGAGCTGCTGGGGATATTCCCACCAAGGTTTACGGGGAGAAGGAGCAGATTGAGGCAGGAACCCCAGACTACAGTGGCATGGACCCCACGATAGCGTGAGATGAGACAAGCTCCAGCAAGCCTGGCTGTGAGGACATCTCGGCTAGGTGAGCACTGTCCACTGGGAGATCCTGTCCCCAGGTGTAGGGTTCCCCCAGCTCTGCCACTGACCAGACGGCATGAGGGGAGACCGGGGCGGGTGTGAGGGATGCCACTTGGGACAGGCTGCCAGGCCCTGAGATGCTTCTCTTGAAGAGAGGTCTGCAGGCCCTCCCCTTGGCTGCAGCTGTGGGTCCACCCGATAAGCTGCACCCGAACACACACACACACACACACACACACACACACACACCCATTCCATTGCTATTGGATGCATCCCAGAATTGGCTTCCTCCAGGCTCCAAGGCAGTGCAGTTAACTAGGACTCTTCCAGCCGGACACACTCCTGGCTCCTCAGCCTGTTCCAGGCTCCGGAACCACCACCCAAAGAGCCGGGAGGAAACCCCCACCCCCACCTCAGGCCTTCCAGATCCTCAGCCTAGAAGACTACAAGGTGGACTGCAGGCATGGCTGCCCTCTGTTGACCCAGCCTCGGCTTCCCGGCTTCCCGTGATGCCTCTGCAGGTGGTTCCCTGTGGGAAGGCAGCCACCACAGAGAAGGGGACAGCACAGGACCCTGTCCAGCTCTGACACTCTCCATCCACAGCCATCGAAGGAGGCTTCTGGGAGGATCGGGGTAACCGGGAAAGGGCTCTGGGTCATTTGACTGTGTCTGACTTGGCCTTCTCCCAACCTGGCATGAACAGCGGCAGCCAGCTGAGGAAGGAGCCTGCTTCCTGAGTCAGTACCCATGTCTAGAGGCTCTCGGGGTACCTGGGGACACTCCTGAAGTCCAAGGGCCAACTCCACCCAAGTGTGCTCAGGACTTTGAGGGATTCCAAGCTGGCCCCTGGGCCTCTCTTCTCTCAAGTTAGCAGTTGGGTTGTGGCGGTAAAAGACAAAATGATGGGAACTCAGCCCTGCCCTATGGACCTGGTCTCAATCAGGCCCAGCACTCAGAGAGGGCTAGCAAGCAGGTCAGGGCCGAGGGTGCGGGGACGGGGACATGGGTCACAGAAACTAGAGGCCACTGCTGCAAGCTCAGAAAGGTACCCTGAGATAGCTCAGAGAAACAGGCCAGATTCTGAACGACTTTGGAGGCCAAGCCAGCTGGATGCCACACCAGGTGGGTCGGGAAGAGGAACCCAGGAAGGCTCCCAGGCCTGCGGCTTGAGCGGCACGCATCTGATTCTGTGTGCTAGCCCAAAGTTACTCTAGCCTGGGCCTGGCTCCTTGTCTCTGCATTGATTTGTTTGAGTTTTAGTATATGGAAGTTAATTAGAAATGCACTTGGTACCAAGAAGGTGCTCAATAAACACAGGCTATTCTTAACATCATTGTTGTTATGATGATGGATAGGTGGGTGGATGGGTGGATGGATGGATGGATGGGTGGATGGGTGGACAAATATATGGACAGATAGAAGGAAAGATGGATGGATGGGTGGTGGGTGGATGGGTGGTGGGTGGATGGGTGGGTGGATGGGTGGATGGATGGATGGGTGGATGGATGGATGGGTGGGTGGAAGGATGGGTGGATGGATGGATGGATGGGTGGGTGGATGGATGGATGGGTGGGTGGATGGATGGGTGGGTGGATGGATGGGAGGTGGGTGGATGGATGGATGGGTGGATGGATGGATGGGAGGTGGGTGGGTGGGTAGATGGATGGGTGGGTGGGTGGATGGGTGGATGGGTGGGTGGATGGGTGGATGGGTGGATGGGTAGATGGGTGGGTGGATGAATGGACAAATGTATGGACAGATAGAAGGAAAGATGGATGGATGAATGCAATGAAGAGGACAATAATCCTACATCAGAGAGTTGAGGAAGACAAACCATAGAAGGATGATATGTACGTGTGTGTGTGTGTGTGTGTGTGTGTGTGTGCGCGCGCGCATGTGTGTGTGTGTAGTAGGCCAACACTGTCTTCCTCAGTTCATCTCTGCCTTAGTTTGTGATTCAAGTGTTCTGACTAATTTTGGGGCTTGCCAGTTCACCTAGCAGACCCCAGAGACCCTCCTGTCTCTGGCGCCCTAGCTCTGGGGTTGCAGGGTGCGTATCTCTAATGTGGGTTCTAGGCATGGAACTCAGGCCCTCACATTTGTGCTGGGGAACCCTTTGTTGACCTAGCCATCTCCCCAGCACCTCGCACTGTGTACTGAGGGCTGACAAAGGTGCTCCACCCACAGTATCTGGGTTCACTGATACCACAGGTCCGAAGTCCTGAGCACAAGCTGCTCTGGGAACTTGACACTCTAGGCCACAGGACGGGAGAAACCACAGAGAAGAGAAGGGGAGAGAGGTGGGGGGACTGGGTGGGACTAGAAGCCAGACTGAGCCCAAGGGATTGGTCAGAAACCAGGCAATGGAAGGTGACAAAAGGGAGGGGCTGGAGAGATGGGTCAGTGGTTAAGAGCATTGGCTCCTCTTGCAGAGGACCCTAGTTCGATTCCCAGCACCCACATGTTGACTCATAACTATCCATAACTCCAACTCCAAGGAATCAAACAGCCTCTCCTGGCTTCTGGGGGTACCAGGCACACACGTGGTGCATATACATACATGGACCCAATCATTCATTCACATACAATAAAAATAAATATTTTTGAAGTCACAAACGAAAACTCCAGATGGCTTCAGAGGAAAGCATCGGGTTGGGACTGCTGGGGACAGGGGTCTTCGGGACTGACCCCTCATCACGGGCTCTGTCTTCTTCCTTGCTGTCCTGGTCCTCGACCTGGTGCTCTGCGCAATGGCCAAACAGCGGGCCAAGATACACACACACATCTCTGACACCAGTGTCGATCAGACCCTTTGAAAAACAGGACGGAGAGCGGGGGAAACCTCAGTGGTAGCGAGCAGGCGCCCCCGCTGTTCCCAAGTCTCCAGCTGCCACCAACGACTGATGGAAGGGATATCCTGAAGAACTCAAGGTCATGGACCCCACGGGAAGGTCAAACTCCAGAAGAAGGGCGTGGCTGCCAGTGGCCACTGCCGCCACAGAACAGCCACCAGAATAGTCACCAGTGTACGTGGGTGTGTGGGTGGGGTCTTGCCATATGAATGGAACACCATGATCATCTGCTGCCTCCTGGAGGACGGGAGGGGGGGACATTGCATAGAGATATTCCCAGTGGAGTATGATGGGCTGGGAAGAAGGGCAGAGCAGGGACAAAGGGGAGAAGGAAAGAAGCCTGGGGAGAGTGGGGCGCTGGAAGAGGGTCCGGGTACCAGCGGGACAGAAGAGGGAAGAGGACAGACGGGGAGAGAGCGGTGGCTCCTGGCCATCACCCTCCCATCGCTGGCCCTCCCCTCCCCGAAGGCTAAAAGTTAAAAATAGGTCTTGATGAAAGGAAGACAGAATGAGAACAGAGGAGGCAACAGAGGGAGCTGGGACAAGGGGGACTCGCCCTGAGCCTCGGCAGGGGCGAAAAGAGACAGCCGCTGGCCCCAGCCACAGGACCGGACAGCCAATCCTAGTCCACACCAGCCTGCCTGTGCAGCTGAGGGCCAACAACCCAGCAGAGCCTACAGGAGGACTGACGGACAATACCACAACCCGGAGCTGTGCCTCAGCAGCTCCCTGCAGCCAGGGTCAGCTAGGGGTCAGCTGCCACTCGCTGACCCCACAAGCGAACCTGGCGGCAGACAAGATACCCAGCCTCCAGCAGGGTCCCGGGCGCAGAATTACAGACCCGAGGGTACAAGCGGTGTCCTTCCTGTGACAGAGAGGACAGGGTAGCAATGTGAGTCACACTTCCCACTATGCCACGCTACCTTCTGTCAGGGGAAACTGAGGCCCAGAAAGGGAAATTCCAGCTGCCCCAGTAAAGTTAGAGACAGACGTGGACCCTGGGAATCGGGGGAGCGCTCTGTTCCCAGCCCCACCCACCCCTTCTCAAGCTCTGCTCTCACCTGCCCTCCTGCCCACCTCCTGGGCATACTGTGAAGAAGCTAATTAGAGGCCGTGCTGGCAACGCCAGTAAATAGCACCGGAGCTCAGAGAAAGCCCTGCCCAAGCCGTGTGGCTGCTGACGGGGCAGCTCCCCCACCCGACTCCCAGGCCGCATCACAGCGCGGTTAGTGGGTGCTGTTAATAACGCTTTCGTTTATGGATGGCCTTTCTTCGGGCAGCTTAGGGAGCTTCTGCGTTCAGCTTCCCTTGTTGCTGGGAGGCTGACGACAAGGCACAGGGCATCATTTATCTCCATGGTTTATGAGGCCCGGAGACGTTCGGTTACAAGGCAAATCGGCAACAGGGCTGGGGCTGATGTTTACAGTCTTGGGGAAATGGCTCAGTGGGGAAGATGGCTGGTTCTGCAAGCGTGGGGATTTGAGATCGGGTCCCCAGAACCCAGGTAGAAACCTGGGCGTGGTTGCATGTGACTGTCACTCAAGGGAATAAGGTAGAGCGGGATAAAGACGTTGCCCTCCTGGGACCTCTTAGGGCGTGCATGGATGGGTGCGGCCACACGCATGCGCATACACACTTACACGCATAAACGAGGTTACGGAAGAAGACTCTTTCTCCTGCCCTCCGCATTCCTTAACTGCCCATAGGTTCTTTGTATACCGTGGAGGCCCCGTGAGCTTTCCCGCTTCCGGTTTAGCATGTCTATTGGTGTCCTCCTTGTATAGGTCGTGTGTAGGTAGCCATGGTGATGAGCCTTTATGGGCGTGGCTCATCGGACATTTCTGGAAGACACGATCTCACAGCAGAACTTCCTGGTTTCTCTGGCTCTTGTGATATTTCTGCTCCCCTCTTCCTCAACAATCCCTGAGCCTTGGGGTCAAGGCTTGTGTTGTAGCTGCATCCCCCGGACCCGGGCTCACACTCTGGGTCCACCTCCTCCAGCCCTGCTTTGACAACCCCTCGCCTGAGAGGCCCGCCTCCCCTGTAGACGGCCCGAGAACTCCCCCAAGTGCAGCTGCTCCACCAGTGTCCGGGAAACGCTGCTTGGAAGTCATCCCTGCCTCGATCTTAGAATCGTTCTGCCCCCTCTTCAACGGTGACCCCCTGAGTCTTGAGAGGAAGGGGTGTGACGCGGGTGCCCCATCTAGGGCTGGGCGCTCCGCAAAGTCTTACCCTCTGCACGCCGGCCAGTTGTGGATCTCTGTGTTCATTGACACTTACTGCAAAAAAAAGTTTCCCCGATGAGGGTTGAGAGACGCCCTAATCCCTGCGTGTAATGATGTCATAGGAAGTCAGTTTAATACCACGTCCATTAGCGGAATAGTAGTAGCAGATTCTCCTCTAGGCCTATGACCTCTCGAGCCACAGGTTCTTGGCCCTAATGACTGTGACAGGCATGATTTCTGTCTTGTGGAGTGGGTTTTTGTTTTTTTTTTTTTTTTTAAACTCAGAGAGCAGTTGTGACTTACATACACAAGACATGCTCAAGATCAAGCCAAACAAAACCCCAGTGTGCAGGGGGAAGGCGCTCACAAAGTCCCACGATTATCTGGGGAACTATTGGCAATCCATGGCTGTGGGGGAGGGGGGTGGGGAGAAGGGCGGTGGGGGGGGGTTAGTTTTCTTTCATGCTGTGATGGTCCCCGAGAGGTTGCCCGTGCTCCAAGACGTGGTCCTACCTCGAGGCACCTTCTAGAAGCACCAAGTGGAGTCGTTTGTTTTTTTTTTAACACACACACATTTAAACACACACATAAAATTGGGAAGGAATAATGGGTGCGTAAGGGCGTGATCGCAGGGGAGGGAACGGGGTGGACTTTAATCAAAACACATTATATGCCTGATGAGATTCTCGAACAATGAAAAGAAAAGAAAACCATAGTTACACCAAACAGCAGCGGGAGAGAGATGGATGGTGAACGGTGTTAAAATTATAGAATCATGTTCCATTCTTACAAATAAAAATATGTTTTTACCACTTAAGAAAAAGAAAGACACCACCACACACACACACACACACACACACACACACACACACACACAGGGGTTGGGGGGGCACTTCTCTGGTCTTCCTGCACATAGATTCTTCACTAACTCTGTGGAGACCCCATATTCCTGGGGACACATCCTATGGGGCTCTCCGTGGGTCATCTAGGTCCCAGCGCAGGGTCTGGAGCTTAGGAAACGTCCACTGAGCATTGAAAGCTCTCACCCAGAGGTCCACCTTGATTAGGAGAGCTGCAGAGAACCGGAATCATTTCCTGAGGGTGCCCTGCCCCCTGTTGGTAGAAGGCAGCATTGCAGGGGTGCCTGGCTCTCCAGGGGAACTCTCTTATCCACAACGCCCCCACCCCGACCCCGGCATTGAAAAGAGCTGGAAACCAGCTCCCGGGGTGGAGTGAGGGAATCCCTTAATATATAAGCATAGAGACTGTCACCATCCACCCCTCCTGACCCCTCCAGTCCCATACAGACTCTCCTTACAGGATGCTCCTTCTGGGGGTGGGGGGGAACACTCCCCAGGGGCGGGGGCAACATTCCCCAGGGGGTGGGAACGCCCATGGACACTCCCCGCCCACCTCAGCCTAGCTGTCTTCTATGAACTCTCATGAGTGCACCACCATGCTTCGCTGCCACCCTCGTGGAGAGTCCCTGTGTCTCCGCTCCAGCCTGAGCACACGCCCTCTGTCACCTGCAGCTCTGTGGGGACATCTCACTGCCTCTCAGCATAGCCAGGACACGTAATGACCTTGTGTCGCTAGCTCACGCCACCGCTGTCGCCAAAAGCTCCCTCTGTCCCCTGGAAGGCAGGAGGCTACCTGGACAGGCTATGCTTCCTCCCTGAGGGTCGATCTGAGCTCACTAGTTCTTCTTTTGAGTTCTTATGTTTTGTTCTGTTTTGTTGCTGCTGTTGTTGTTTGGCGTTTTGAGCCGAGGACTCACTGTGTAGCCTTGGGTGCTCTGGAACTTGCTATGCAGGCCAGGGTGGTCTTGAAATTGCGTAAATACCCTGCGTCTGCATCCGGGTCTGTTTCCCACAGGCAGGCCTGTGTTGTTCCATCTAGAACCTGTAACCACTTGTGACCGGTAAGCACTGAAGTGTGTATGACCTGTGACCAAGTGATAGTTTATTTAATTTTAATTTACACTTAAATGCCTATATTAAGCTCTTGGATGCCAAACACCAATTCTATGAAATCTAAATACAGATCCAGCGTTGCTGATGAAAATCCAGTGTCCAGTATGAAAAGGGTCCTATGTGATAGAAGCTTATTTTTAGTTACGTATAAAATAACTGTTTTGTGCTCTGTTGGGTGAGGGGCTCCCTAGGTCTTGGCGTTTTGTATTGTCTGCGGGTGTTGGATTTCTGTGGGGGACGTGTGATTGCTCATGATCTGCACGTGCTATCAGTAGAACACCTGAGGAGTTCTGAATCAATAAAACACCTGAGCTCAGACGCTTGGAATTCCACTGTCCAGTATGGTGCTAGCCAGGATGGTGGTTCCCTCTGCTGAGGTCTGGCAGGGCTTGCACCTATAATTATGCCTCTGTGTCTTTGGTGAGTCTACACAGTAGGTGTACTACTACACAGTAGATGTACTACAGTCATAAGACTGAGATTCACACTGTATTCCAGAAACCTAGTATTTACAAAAAAAAAAAAAAAGGTAACACACCTCAGTTTTGTTCTGATTATATGATAAAACGACAAACCTGGAATCTGGTGGATACATACCAGTGTTAAAATGTTATGGCGCTTAATGGAGAGTCCGGCGTTGAATTTTCCAGAGCTCTTTATTAATCACAATCCATGTCAAATCTCAGGGAATTCTATACCTGGGCAGCTAGGCAGAGAGCTCACTCCAAGGCTTCCTCACCCCATGCTCTTCTCTTGGTTCTCCTCCTGCTCGCTAACTTCTTCCTTGTTTCTGCTGTCTGTCTGTCCTTTCT
Organism: Cricetomys ansorgei; assembly: GCA_026225945.1. Taxonomy (NCBI): domain Eukaryota; kingdom Metazoa; phylum Chordata; class Mammalia; order Rodentia; family Nesomyidae; genus Cricetomys; species Cricetomys ansorgei. The sequence continues at coordinate 91,557 of JAMJFZ010000341.1, forward strand.
CTCTGCCCTTGCCCTAGTTCTTTTTTATTCCAAATCCTCTCTGTCTCCACCCAGCCTTCCAATATACAAATCAATGGAGCCTAACCTTCATCTCCTTAAGGCTAAGGAATGTCCCATTCTTGTGGAGAGCCGGATAGCCACTTCTTTGTTTACTGGTAGGCAGTGAATCCTTTACTTGCTTCAAGGACAGCTTACTGGAACATTATCCATAACTAAAATCTCCCACAGCATACCAGACACTAAATGAAAACTTATTTTAGGTCTGGAAATGTGGCTCAGTTGGTAGGGTACTTGCCTACCACGCATAAAGCTCTGAGTTTGATCCTCAGCGTGGGACAAACCAGGTGTGGTGACACAGGCCTCTGTCCTTCATACTCAAGGATAGAAGCAGGAAGATCAGAAGTTCAAAGCCATCCTCAGCTATACAGTGAGTTTAAGACCAGTCGGGACTGCAGGAGACCCGTCTCCAAGGAAAACAAAGTGAAAAGTGAAAGTGATCTCCTATGTTTCCATTCTTCTCTTTAAGTGAAACTACTATGGGACTGGAATTCCTGTAGAGCCCACACCCTTGGCTCCTACCATATTTACCCTGAGTGGCACTGTAGGAGACGGGAGTGTAACCAGCCTCCGAGGCTGGTGTCTGGAACTGCTCTGATACCAGGCGAGGCTTAGCAGCCTCTTAAATGGTACCCACTAGAGGGCTGTAACACTTCCATCCCTGGATATAACGGTTGAAAATGTCTCCAAACACCACCAGGTCTGGCTTGAGGAAGCCAGAGCCGCCGCCACTCCGAACAAGAGCCACTGCCTGACACCCTCTCTGCTCGTCATATCCTGGCGACAGACATTCCTGTTGGGAGTGGAAGGAAAGGGTCCAAAGCCTGTGGCCTAGGAGAGGGACCAGAGGTGGTCAGTTCAGGACTCAAGGGTAGGCACCGGGCCTCCAGTCCTTACCTATAGGCTCCATGGAGAGGTACAGAGGGTTCCTGGGAGCAGTCTCTGTTGTTGGGTCAGAGGCTTGCTTCTGATGGCCTCTTCCAGGGCAGGTTGCTCACAGAGCTGCCACTTTCTGTGCGGAAGCCTGAGAAGGCTTCAGAGGAAGACCAGAGAAGAGGGAGAGAAACAAGGCAGAGAAAGCCATATACAACGAAAGCAAGGACCGCAGCGGGCAGCCGGGCTCCTGAGAGAGGGAGCCCTCCTCTGGTACTATGCAAAGCCTTGGGTTCCATCTTGGGAAGGAGGCCTTACAGAGGAGAGGAGCCCCCGATGAAGGTTGGAGGCTACTGTGACCCTCCAGCATCCCGAGGGTGGGAAGCATCTGTATCTGGAGCATCATGGCAGTTACCTGCCCAGCAGGAGACGGTGGAAAACAGGGAAAGGCTGGGCAGAGAACAGCACAGCCTGGGAGGCAGTGAGCAGAACAAACACAAGACCCAGAATCACCTCAGGGAAGTTCAAAAGCTCTGCTCCAGCAGCCCTTGCAAGCAGCCCTAACTGCCACCCAGGGAGGAACACGGCTTTGTGACCTTCAGCAAGGTCACAGTCCTTCTAACCCATAGCAAACAAAAGTTCAGCATCAGGAGTAGAGGCAAGATAACATATTAAAATCCACACAGCTCCCGTGCCCCCAGAAGGCCAATTAGAACTGTAATGGAAAAACATCCATGTGCCATGGCCAATCCAGAGTCTTAAAAACAAACACACAAACAAATAAACAAGAAATGCCTATCCACATCTTCATATGGGGACACTATAAAAGCTTACTGAAGGACATAAAGAAGACCTCAGTAAACACTGGGGACCGGGAGCTGCGATAATATGAAGATGTCAATTCTTCCCAGATTAAGTCTATAAACCCAATGCATATCCAATCAGATCACTACAGGGATTTTTATGGAACTTGACAAGCTGACCTGACAGCTCATCTGAAAGAGTAAACAGGTACGATCAAGCAAGAATATTTGGAAGAGGAGGACGGGGACGGAACTTGACCTACCCGCTATCCAAACGAACCATAAAGCTAGAGAAATTCAAACAGGTTGGAGCTGGCAGATCAAAGGAATGAGATGGAAAACTCAGAGACCAATGCCAGGGAGATGGAGAAACAGGTTACAAAGGTCGCTGTGTCTTTGTCCCTACTTTCCTCACCACTGTGAGAAAATACCAACAAAATCACCTTAAGGGAGGACAGGGTTTATCTTGGCTCACGGTTTGAGGGGATACAGTCCACGGTGGCAGGGGCATGAGGCAGCTGGCCACATGGCACCCACGGTTAGCACTGAGAGAGAGATGTATCTTGGCTCACGGTTTGTGGGGATACAGTCCACGGTGGCAGGGGCATGAGGCAGCTAGCCACATGGCACCCACGGTTAGCACTGAGAGAGAGATGACTGCTGGTACTCAGCTTACTTTCTCATTTTTTCCCTTTTCATTTAACCAGAGACCCCAGTTCACGGGATAGTACTACCCACATTCCAGATGAGTCTGCTCTCCCTAGGGTAGAGTCCTCTGGAAAAACCTTCAATGGCCAAGAAATGTGCCTCCGAGGTGGCTCCAAATCCAGTCAATGACAATGAAAATTGACTACCACGGCAGAGGGTCAGGTCAGTAGGGGAAAGATGGACTGTTCGATGCAGGAGATAATTGCTTTTCTGCTCGGATATGTGAGTGATAAGCATGGCGAATGCTTTTACATCTGTGGCTATTGTTACTGTACGGCACCCAGTGCCCCCAGGTGAATGCCAGAGAGACAGTGTTAATAAAATTCCTCCCCAGGGGGAGATGTAAACATCTACCCCTTCTTCTAAGGTCTCAACAGCACACCAAGGTTCAATTTCACCAAAGTTCACTCTGGAGAACCAATAATTTATTGGGCTTCCTTACAGAGCCTAGATAAGAAGTAGCTTACTGGGATGAATGCAGCCCCTCAAAAAAAATGAACAGAAAATTCTTTTCAGGGCAGAGATGAGGCCGTTCTCATGGATGGAGCCCTTCTCCTCTAGTCTTCCCGGCCTAAATACTCTAGCCCTTCCCAGAAACCTTAGGGCAGAATTGCATACAGCTGGGAGGTGTGTCTGGAGGCTCAGGTGAGGGTCCCGTGAGCCTTCCCACCTTCTCCTTCCAAGAAGGACCATCAATGGCCAGCAAGCCCAACTGTGGTGGCTCAGCTGAACTCCCCAAGATGGCCAGTATTTGGCTCTAAGGCTAGTCCTGTATAACAGACAGACACAGCTTTTACCAGCTGCTTTAAAAAAACACTTGTTAACTATTATATATATATATATGTGTATGTATATAAAATATATATGTATATATGTGTGTGTGTGTATATATATATACATATATATATACTTATTTGATCACAGACAAATCCTTTTTAATATTGGGGTGAGGAAGTCTTCCTCAGCAAGCCACAGATACAGTCACATAAAGAAAAAGATTGGACTACAGAAGAATCCATAGGATGTCTGTCTGAGTCTCTAGGCTGAAAAATAAGTGTCGTTAGGTTTGTGAAATACCTCACGTAGACCCTGAGAGAGAAACACAAAGCAGTTTGTTTTCCAAGGGTTACGTACTGACGTCAGGGTTGTCCAATTTAAAAAAAAAAAAAATGGCAGCTGCAAATGTGGGTGCACATGCAGATCCTGGGCACTCAAACATCCCCCACATAAGTCCAACGCCTGCAGACAATACAAAACGCCAAGACCTAGGCAGCCCCTCACCCAGCAGCGCACAAGACAGTTATTTTATACCTAACTAAAAATAGACTTCCACGTGACACAGATCATAAAGGAGAAGCTTGCAGCAGGAAGGACAGTGGGGTGACTTGGGGGATTCCAAGGAGTATGTGCAGCTAAGCAGCTGGTCACTGGCTCCTGCTGGGAACCTGAGAACGCTGTGCTGAACCTGCCTGCCTTCGTTAGAGAGGGGACCTTAACTCCAAGAGCCCTGAAGTCTGTAAGGGTTGAGCAGAGACTGTCCTCAGACGGGAGAGACAGTCATGACTGTGAAGGTGACCGTCAGGTTGGGGTGCCAAGGACACAGGTGACACGCCGGCACTTCGTACGGAGTGTTGTTGACTTCACTACAACAACCCTACAAAGCAGCTATCAGGATCCTCCCGCCTCTCAGGCGTCCCGCAGCGAGACTTGTCCAGGATCCCAAGGCTAAACCCAGGGAGGAACGGGCCTCAGGGCAGATGCTGCCAAATGTGGACATCTCTGCGTGGACCATGGCAGGTGCTGGTACTGGCAGGCAGCACTCCGAATCCTTATACCCAACCATAGGCTTCTCCCTGGCCCGTTTCAGATGGAGTAGTCATGTGGCTCAGCTGGCCCTGAACTCTAGAGCCTCCCGTCTTAGCTCTTGACTGCTGGGACCACAGCAGCCACACGCCCCTGGTTTGTGGCTGGTGGCTTATCTTGTTTGGGTTTTGGTTATTTAATTCTCCCTCTTTCTCTTTTGTTTTTTTCCAACTATTGTGAGCACACGTTCTTTCTATAATTTAAAGAAAAAGGAAGGAGGGAGGGAGGGAGGGAGGGAGGGAGGGAGGAAGGAAGGAAGGAAGGAAGGAAGGAAGGAAGGAAGGAAGGAAGGAAGGAAGGAAGGAAGGGAAGGAAGGAAGGAAGGAAGGAAGGAAGGAAGGAAGGGCTTTTTAAAACTCCTTTGGGTTGTTAGTCCAGGACCTGGCAAAAAAAAATTGAGTGCCATATAAATGGTGGCGAGCCGACTGTTGTGAAACGCAACTTGCTGGCACAGTCTGATTGGCTCTCTGAGCTACAAAACCAAACAAACGACTCAGGACACATGGCTGAGACCTACTTAAGGTACCAAAGCGGACACTGGCTGCTAGTCTCTTCACCGAGACCCGTTACCGAGTCCTGGCTCCGCCCAGCCCTTCTCGCCCCGCCCCCTCGCCTCAACCTCTCGGGCCCTGAGCTTCGCTTCCCCTCCCCCAGCCGCTCTTCCCTTCGGAACCCAGCCGCTTGGACTAAGGAGTGATCGCTTTTGGTGCTCTTAGTTTCCTAGCTCGCTCTCTCGGTTCTTCTCTCTTCCTCTCCCCCTCCCCCTCCTCACCTCTCACACCGCCCCTCCCCCACAACGTTCGGTCTACGATGCACCTTCTCCACTGCACCTAGAGGATTCATTTCCTCTTTGTTGTTGTTGCTGTTCTGTTTTGTTTTATTCAGGAAGAGGAGAGGTAGGGAAATATGAGAGCAGTCAAAAGATCTGGGAAAAGCGTCATCTGAGCCTAGCCCTTCCTCAGGAGGCGCATCCAGGGACCTTTTTTTTTTTTTTTTTTCTGCAAGCCCTTTCTCCGTATTATTCAGATAGATGTTGGGGAACACTTATCTGGGTTTCAAAGGGCACATCCATAGGACGCTCAATCCCTGTGGTATCTGTATGAGTCGTTGCTAGATGTCCTGGTTAGAGGAGGGTAATCCCACTTTCCAGAGGCCTCAGCCTCTGGCAGAGGAAGAACAGCTCACCAGGACGAAGCCCTCGTCCCCGGGAAATCCCCCACGAGATAGGTGTGCAATGCTTGTGAGCAAATGACTTCACGATGTGGCCCAGGCGACCTTGAACTCGAAATCCTCTTGCTTCGATCTCTAGAGAGCTGGAATTGCAGGTGTGTGCCAGGATGAAAGATGTGTGTAACCGTGCCTGGCTCGTTTCTTCTTGTATTTGTATTTATTTGTTTGTGTTTATTTATTTATTTGTTATTTTTGCAGGGCTCCGGGAAGAACCCAAGACTTCACGCATGCTGTCCACCCTGAGTTACGACTTGTGTGAGTGTGTGCACACATGTGTGTTTGTATCAGCACACGCATGCAGGTGAAGGCCAAAGGTTGGGTATCCGACTTGGTTTCTCTTTACCTTACTTAGCATTTCTCACCGAGCCTGGAACTCGCTGATTCTGCTAGGCTGGCTGGCTGAGCAAGGTCTCGGCGTGCTACCACCTTCTCAGGCCTGTGCTGCCATGCCGGTCTCGTTTACACGGGAGCTGGGGATTTGAACTCGGATGCTCACGTTTGCACAGCAACCATTTTACCACTGAGTTACCTCTCCAGCGCCTAGATTAAGATTTCTGGCCGGGCTTGTGTTTGTAACATGGCTGGAACAAGGAGCCGCGGTCAATTGTGCCAGCGTGAGAGAAACCTCAGATGCATAAAAAAAAATTTTTTTTTCTGAAAGTTTCGTTCTGTTTTCCTTTCTGCTTTCTTTTTTTCCTTTCTCATTTGGGGCCCGTCTTTAGCTTACAGCAATTTGGTAAAGGATACCTTTAAGCAAAATTAAAGCATATACTTTTCCTGTTCAGTGAGAATCTACTTTTCTCGTAGTTCCATGGAAGAGTGCTCGCTCGCTTTCCTGGCAGGCAGGAGACTCCAGGCTCAATCTCCAGCACTGCCCCCTCCCGGAAATCCATGGCAAACATTAAATTAAAAACAGCCTGTAAGGACAAGAAACATGGCTTTTGCTCCAGAAGCAGCAAGAGTTTATCCTGAGCAACTATGGCTTCAGGTGCCCAGATGATATGCCCCCGCACCCGCCCCCCTACATGCACAGAGAACCAACCAGAGTTCCATTTTTTGTCAGGTGCAGCTGGCACAGCTGTGAGGGAAATCACAGTTGCAGTCAAAATGGCACAAATGAAAAACAAAAAACAAAAAACACAAAGTAGCACATACCTGTAACCCCAGCACTTGGGAGGTTCAAGGAGAGGGCGGGTGTCAAAAGTTCAAGGTCATCCTCAGCACACAGTGAGTCCGAAATGAGCCAGGACTACGTGAGATCTGTCTCACGACCAGATGTAAAAAAACCAAGTAACTGACTGGTACCTCCTCCGTAGAAAATGCTCATTCGTGGTTCAGACCTGCAATCCCACCACTTGGGAGGGAGAGGCAAGAGGCTCACAAGTTGAACTACACAGCAAAACACTGTCTCCCGGGACAAACAAAAATGCCAGAGGCAAACGCGTCATGTGAAGATGGTCACTGCCTTATGAACGTGAATGTGAACCACTATTAAATGAAGATCACAGGAAGATGAACCCCATCTCGGGAAGATGAACCCATCACAGGAAGATGAACCCCATCGCGGGAAGATGAACCCATCACAGGAAGATGAACCCATCACAGGAAGATGAACCCCATCGCAGGAAGATGAACCCCATCACGGGAAGATGAACCCATCACGGGAAGATGAACCCATCACAGGAAGATGAACCCCATCGCAGGAAGATGAACCCCCATCACAGGAAGATGAACCCCATCACGGGAAGATGAACCCATCACGGGAAGATGAACCCCATCGCAGGAAGGTGAACCCCATCGCAGGAAGATGAACCCCATCATAGGAAGATGAACCCCCATTATAGGAAGATGAACCCATCACGGGAAGATGAACCCCATCGCAGGAAGATGAACCCCATCGCAGGAAGATGAACCCCATCACAGGAAGATGAACCCCATCGCAGGAAGATGAACCCCATCGCGGGAAGATGAACCCCATCGCAGGAAGATGAACCCCATCGCGGGAAGATGAACCCCATCGCAGGAAGATGAACCCCATCGCGGGAAGATGAACCCCATCACAGGAAGATGAACCCCATCGCAGGAAGATGAACCCCATCGCAGGAAGATGAACCCCATCGCAGGAAGATGAACCCCCATCATAGGAAGATGAACCCCCATTATAGGAAGATGAACCCATCACGGGAAGATGAACCCCATCACAGGAAGATGAACCCCATCGCAGGAAGATGAACCCCATCGCAGGAAGATGAACCCCATCACAGGAAGATGAACCCCATCGCAGGAAGATGAACCCCATCACAGGAAGATGAACCCCATCGCGGGAAGATGAACCCCCATCACAGGAAGATGAACCCCATCGCAGGAAGATGAACCCCATCGCAGGAAGATGAACCCCCATCACAGGAAGATGAACCCCATCGCAGGAAGATGAACCCCCATCACAGGAAGATGAACCCCATCGCAGGAAGATGAACCCCATCACAGGAAGATGAACCCCATCGCAGGAAGATGAACCCCCATCACAGGAAGATGAACCCCATCGCAGGAAGATGAACCCATCGCAGGAAGATGAACCCCATCGCGGGAAGATGAACCCCATCACAGGAAGATGAACCCCATCGCAGGAAGATGAACCCCATCACAGGAAGATGAACCCCATCGCGGGAAGATGAACCCCATCGCAGGAAGATGAACCCCATCACAGGAAGATGAACCCCATCGCAGGAAGATGAACCCCATCACAGGAAGATGAACCCCATCGCAGGAAGATGAACCCCCATCACAGGAAGATGAACCCCATCGCAGGAAGATGAACCCCATCACAGGAAGATGAACCCATCACGGGAAGATGAACCCCCATCACAGGAAGATGAACCCATCACGGGAAGATGAACCCCATCGCAGGAAGATGAACCCCATCACAGGAAGATGAACCCATCACGGGAAGATCAACCCCATCACAGGAAGATGAACCCCATCGCGGGAAGATGAACCCATCACAGGAAGATGAACCCATCACAGGAAGATGAACCCCATCACGGGAAGATGAACCCCATCACAGGAAGATGAACCCCATCGCGGGAAGATGAACCCCCATCACAGGAAGATGAACCCATCGCAGGAAGATGAACCCCATCGCGGGAAGATGAACCCCATCGCGGGAAGATGAACCCATCACAGGAAGATGAACCCCATCGCAGGAAGATGAACCCCCATCACAGGAAGATGAACCCCATCACAGGAAGATGAACCCATCACGGGAAGATGAACCCCATCGCAGGAAGATGAACCCCATCACAGGAAGATGAACCCATCACGGGAAGATGAACCCCCATCACAGGAAGATGAACCCATCACGGGAAGATGAACCCCATCGCAGGAAGATGAACCCCATCGCGGGAAGATGAACCCCATCACGGGAAGATGAACCCCATCACGGGAAGATGAACCCATCACAGGAAGATGAACCCCATCGCGGGAAGATGAACCCATCACGGGAAGATGAACCCCCATGTTCCTTGGGTGAGCAAGATGGCTACAGGTGCTTGCTTCCAAATCTGAAGACCCGGAGCCCCACAGGATCAAAGGAAGAGAATCCACTCGGGAAAGTCATCCTCTAGATGACGGTCCCTCCCCCTCCCTCCCTCCCTCCCTCCCTCAGTAAACAGATCTACCCTAAAGAAACCATGGCGGAGTTTAGTATACAGACGGAAGACTGACGGGAACCATTTGCAAGAAGCGAAGCTGATGAGCAATACTGTCTACGCGGTCGCTCCCCAGAGTCAACGACAAAGAGAAAGAAATGGAAATTCTAAAAGACCGCCAGAAGGATGTTAAAAAGCAACTCTCAAACAGCGCGGGCCTCGGTCGCCGGTAACCCTGAGGCGTCCTCACCGCCCTCAGCGACCGACCGACCCAGCGGCTCACAGAGAAAAGCACGGAGAGCTCTCAGTCTGCGGCTGTCAGCACAACGAAATAGAGAAAGACAGACGCTGTTGGGGGGAGGTGTGGGGGGAAATAGCACCCCTCACGGGCACAGGTGAGAACAGCTGCCGCTGTCCCCAGCTGGAAACATCTGGATGGCTCTGCGATGCACACCTGTGAGGGGAAGTGCTGGCTGTGCAGGTTGTGTTTGTGGGAATCCTCCCACGGCCCCACCCCCCACCCCCCACCCCGGGAACTGCTGCAGGGGGAGGGAAGCCTGCTTACACGCTTGGGAGGGGTGGTGGTGGTGGTGGTGGTGAGGAGTTGGAGATGGAGATGGAGAAACCGGGGTGGGCTTTCATCACAGAATACACAGCAGCAGCTCGATTTCTTTTAAGTGTTTAAGTCTATCTGAAGCATCATGGAGAGAGCAGAACTTTTCGCTTAAGTGTTCTATTTCATACAAAGCAGTGTGTACTCGTGCATAAATTAAAATCTATGTAAATGAAACAATATAAGTTTTGCAAGAACAAATACAGGCAGAACTTACATTACCACCTTAGCGACACTGCCACAGAGGGGGAGAAGAGGCCTGCAGGAGAAAGGTTAATAGAAAACAGAACTTTATGTGTTAGAAGACACAGATGCCAGACTATAAAACTTATTTTTTAAAAAAAAACTGTGGTGGGGGCTGGAGAGATGGCTCAGCGGTTAGGAGCACCGACTGCTCTTCAGAGGTCCTGAGTTCAATTCCCAGCAACCACATGGTGAATCACGGCCATCTCTAATGGGACCAGACGCCCTCTCCTGGCATGCAGATGTACATGCAGATAGAGCACTCATAAATAAAATAAATAATCTTTAAAAAAAAATAAAAAAGGCTGCGGTGGTCAAGACAGTGGTGTGGGTGTCTCCATGGACAGCAAATCAATGAGCACCTAGAATCAACCCCCCCCACACACACACACGTGGTCAATTGGCTTCCTAACAATGGTCCAGATAATGCATTAAATAAAGAAGGAACGGGGCCTATGATATGGCTCAGCAGTTGCAGGCACTTGCTGCTAAAACTTGGTGACCTGAGTTCGATCCCTGGGACCCACATGGTGGAAAGAGAGGCCTGACTCCTACGCGTTGTCTTCTGACTTCCACATACCCATGTGGCACACATGTGCTCACGTGGACACATACACACACACACACTCAGGCACGCATGCAAATAAGTGTAATTTTTTTTTTTACGTTTCCTATTACACCAACTGGTGTGCACACAGGCAGTGGTGTGCTCCCCCTCCCACCCTGAACGAGAACAGTGCTGGAAGAGAACAAGATCACCAACAACTCCACAGGGCCTGTGACTGAAGCAAAGCCCCCCACAGCCCTGCTTGCAGTGGTCTCTGCAACCCGAGCGGAGTTCTCTCAGAGTGACCAGAGAGTAGTCAAAGCAGCTGCCAGGCTGACAGCTGAGTCAGTTAGAAAAGGCTACCTTGGTTGACAGTCCCCCAGCTCAAGGCAGCCAGGCACAAAGGAGGGGTGGCTAGTTCCTAATAGCTTAGTGTGTTCAAAGGCAGTAAAAAATAATATCATCACAGAGAAATCCACTAAAGGGGTGCCCACAGTAAGACCTATCATGGAATTAACACTCTCAACAGCGCTTAACGGTGCTTAGCCACTAGCCTGATATTATTAGGAAGAGCTGGGCCTAAAGGGACCGGAGAAATGGCTCGGCAGTTAAGAACACTTACTGCTCCTCCAGAGAAGCTGGGCTCGATTCCCAGAGCTCACATTGGGTAGCTCACCACCGCCTCTAACTCCAGTTCCGTGGGAACTTGCGCTCACGGGCACGCGAACACACAGAGACACGGATAATTAAAATTAAGATAAATACGTTTTTAACTGTTGGGGCTTCAGGAAGAGTTACACCCCCCTGATCTGTCCTATTTTTTGAGACAGAGTCTCTCTATGTAGACCTGGCTGGCCTTGAACTCACAGAGATCCACTTGCCTCGGCCTCCCGAGTGCTGGTTTTCATAGGGTTTCATAAATACGGGCCTGTTTTTTCCCAGGTTTTGTTTTGTTTTTTTTCCCCCACATCTATATATTGACTCCCCAGAAAATGAAAGCAGATGTTCATGCAAAGCCTTGCACATGACCACACCTAACACTTTATCTGTAATAGTCCCCCCATCAACACACACACACACACACTCACACACAGAGCTCTCACCCCAAAAAGGATAGAGAGAGTATATTCTGGATCCAAATGTGAGTGACGGAGACCCAGGAACGCTCGCTTAGATTACCCAAAATTCCATGGTCTCTCATGGCTAACGGTTTCATGATTTTTTTTTTTTTATAACGGAACAAAGAAAATGTAAAAATCAAGACATTTCAAACATGTTGATGGAAACCTCAGGGAGATGTGTCCGAGAACAGTGGGCGATCTGATCTCAGCTATAGGCCCCACGTGGCAGCGGTGGCCTTTTTCAGCCAGTGGGTTGGTGGTTGCTAGTGGTCTGTCTGTACACCCCAAATGGTCACCTACCCATCACCAACATGCGAGGTCGCACACAGAGGAGAGACATAGGTGCTTATCAAGGGAGCTAACGGTGACCCCAGACGGGCTCTGGACCCGCACCATTCCAAACTCTGCAGCCGCTGAGGTGCTTAAGGTCATCGGCCTTGCGGGAGGCTCCGTGGAGGGCATAGTCCTTTTCAGGAACTTCCATTCACAGTCCAAACAGGGAGTTCAGACGGTTGTCAGTCTAAGACTTGGGAGGTTCTAGAAGACTCTAGAACAGTGGTTCTCAACCTTCCTAACGCTGCGAGCCTTTAAAACAGTTCCCTGTGTTGTGATGACCCCAAACCATAAAATTGTGTCTGTTGCTCCTTTACAGCTGTAATTTTGCTACTGTTATGAATCATAGGTAAATACCTGATATGTAGATGGTCTTAGGCTATCCCTGTAAAAGGGTTGTTTGACGCCCAAAGGGGTCGTGACCCACAGGTCGAGATCTGCTGCTCTTTAGAGAAAGAGAAGCCCCCCTTCCAGCAACTCCCCTATACCCACCACCCCTTACACAGATAAGGAAATAATAATTTTACTTTGCCATGAAAACAAGGGACTATTGGCACATGGAACACGGATATGTCTCAAAACAAGGAAGCTGAGCATATACTATATGGTTTTATGTGTTGGATTATCTAGAAAATGAAACTCTAGCAATTAAAAACAGTTGGCTTAGGACGCCCTGGAAGGAGAAAGGGCGCCAGGCGGCACAAGGAAAGCTCAGGGCTGGCGCTCACAGGCTTGGCTGTGCCGATGGTTTTCATACTGTGATACTGGAGCTGCTCGGGTCAGAGCCCGGGCCCTGGCAGCCCTTACAAGCCAGGCTCAGCCACCTGCTCTTTATATGCAGATTAAAGGGGCAGAGCAGAGAGCCTAGAGAGACGGCTCAGAGATTCAGAGTGCTTACTGCCCTGCAGAGAACCACGAAGGCAGCTCACACCAGCATGTAACTCCAGCCCCAGGGGATCCGACGCTCCCTCCAGGCCTCCGAACCACCCACATGCGTGCATTGGATGTAAATTGATGCACACGCACACACACACATACATGCAAATCTTTTTAAAAAATTAAAACATAGTGGAATGCATGTTGATTTATTCCATGCGGCCACACTGGGAAGAGAGACAGAGGATCAGGATCCTCCGAGTTCGTCTGGGTCCTGACATAAGGCTCGGGTTTAAATGGAGGGCACGAGGAACACCTAACTGAACAGTTGCAGCCGAGGTGTGGTCACCTTCGAGGGGGTCCGGCAAGTTCTTAGAACGGTGCGAAATCTTTCCAGTAGCCGAGTGTCTCTTCTGGCTGGTACCAGACCCCTGGCTTTTCCTTCTCCCAAGATGAGATTCCTGGGGAAATTCCAGTTTCTTAAGGTCCATTGTTTTAATAGCCTGACAGCCCAAGGAAGGGATAGTGTCTTCCTTTATATCTTTACTTTATATACATATATTATATATAATATATATGCTATATATATTATATACACACACATAAATATTACACACACACACACACACACACACACACACACACACACACATATATGCAGCCTGACGCCCAGAGTCCTCCAGCAGACAGCAGAGCCAGGTGGCAAAGCCTTTGCCCTGGAGCACATCGCGCAGCCATGCTCACAGGACACGGAAAGCGCTGGAAGGCCGTGCTGCGCGGAGCACCCGGGTTAATCATTGCTCACTCGCGGCCGCCGGATCTCGGCCCCGCCCCCGCCCCCGCCGTGGCCTGCTGCCTGCCCGCCGCTCTCTCCCTCTCCGCTGCCACCTGCTACCCGCGCTGGACATGGTAAGCACAGGGGTCTGCCGGGCCCCGAGGGGGACCAGGAAGCGGGGGTGATGGCTCCGATGCTGGCGTGCGGGTCCCGCCGTGCCTCCCGCAGCGCCATCGCGCCGGACTAGGGTCACCTCGCCGCCCTTAGGGGCGCTGGGTGCACATACTGGAGGAGGCGGCAGGCCTGGAGAGACTGGAGCCTGGTCTGTCCCCACTCCCAAGGCCGGGTCTGCAAGCCGGCTCCGGTGGGGTGTGGCAGGAAGGCGGAGCTCCGTGGTGTGATCCTGGCCCTACAGGCTAGCTGGTCCCTTGGGGTGCTCATCTGATAGGGCTCTCTGCACCCCAGTGCTGCCACCCCTCCCCCCCCCCCCCCGGCCTTGCGCCCCACCCTAGCACCTAGTTGGGATTCTGTGTCCCACCTTGCCGCTGTGGTGGGTGAGGATCTTAGGTCCTTTGGAAAGGGGTACCCCTGGAGCTGCTAGACCCGGCAACTGTTACCAAACAGCGCCGGTTCTCTGCACCCCCTTGAGAGTAGTCAGGGATGGGAGGGCTTTTTTTTTTTTTTTTTTTTTTGGCAGCTGTGACCTGGGAAGGGTCATTGGTGACCAAAGACACAGGCTTGGATAATCAGTAATCCCGACAGAGCTTTGCTAAGCAAACAAGGCCCTGACCCCGCTGACCCCAGAGTTTGGAGAATTGTCAGTCTGAGACTTGGAGGTACTGGAAAACTCTAAAAGAGAAAGTACCCCACCCCACCCCTGAACTCTCCTCCCCACACACATCCCACCAGCTCAGCTGTACCCACCGCCCCGTTTCTGAGCCAAGAAATAAACAGTAGGCTCTGGTGCCCTGATGATATCTGGTTGCCTAGTTACAGGCTTATCAGCCACCGAAAGGGCCAGCTGTGGAAAGACCTCCCTATTAACCATGGTGCAGATATCTGCTGCCTTCTCTACAGCCATCCCCAGCCAGGGCAGGAGAGTGATGGGGTGGAGCCCCGTGTTTCTGAGAGCACACACACACCAGCGGTGGTTCTGGAGGCCCCAGTGCTGGCCCAGGACCTGACACAGGTCTTGCCCTGGGAAGCACTTTTTAAATGAAGCTAGCATTCACTTTGTAACCTTGCAACTTACTGAAGTATTCCACCGGCATCTCTTGGTCTAAGGAGAGGGTCTTTCCCCATGAAGCCAAGGGGCCATTTGGCTGATCAATGGCAAGAGCCAAGGTAGCTTAAACTACCCTGCCAACCCACCCCAGGGTATTGCAACCGTGGATGGTTTGCAGAGCTCAATTCACCCTCCTCCCTCTCCTCAGCCTCTGAGTCATTGTCAGTCTGATGCTGTGTCCCTGTATGGTTCTGTTTTACAATCCTAGTTTATTAGGCTCACAGTCCCAGACCCCCCTGAGAGCAGTGTTTCTCAACCTGTGGGTTGTGACCCCTTAGGGGTTGAATGACCCTTTCACAGGGGTCACCTAAAGCCATCTGCATATCAGATATTTACATCATGATTCATAACGGTAGCAACATTAGTTATGAAGTCTCGAGGAAAGTAATTGTATGGTTGGGGTCCACCACAGCACGAGGAACTGTATTAAAGGGTCGCAGCGTCAGGAAGGCTGAGAACCGCTGTCATGGAGGATAGAACTGCCCCTAAGGTCTGTTTTCTGGAGGGTCTACTCAGAACCTGACCTGGTATGTGCTTAGGGCCGCAGCGTGGGCACTTTGCACAAACAAGCCTATGAGCAGGCCAGGGGCCCCTGACAGACTGTTTGGGTCTGGGCCCCATGGTCCTAGTTTCCCAAAGGGGCAAGAGACAGCTACCCCGAGAACCTCAGCCTGACAGCTGGGGATTGCACAGGGCATGGTGGCTGAGAATCATCTGGAAATGTGTTTGAAATGCTGGTTTCTGCATCCAGCCCCGGGGTTACAGGTATGAGAGCCCACACCTCAAGTCTGTGACATCACTGACCGAGAGTGAGGGAGGAAAAAGACCACGCATGCCCTTTTTGTCTAGGATTGTTTCTTCTCTAGAACATCTGGGAGTTGCAGAAGGGGTGTGAGGATGGAGCACAGAAGGGGTGCTGAACAATGGGGGGGGGGAGGTACCAGGAAGGGCATATCCTAATGCATTGGAAGTGGGCTGGATTCTGCTTTAACTCCCTTGGGAACATGATGGCGCTTGCATGGGAAGATTGGTGGCGGGGAGGGGGGGCATCTGTGAGGCATCAGGAGCAAGAATTGGGGGAGCGCTTTTCCACATCCCATTTTCTTTGGCATTCTCTATCTCCAAAGCAAGCATGAAACCCGGGAACTGGGCTTCGGATGTGGCTTAGTTAGTAAAGTGTTTGCCTTGCAAGTATGAAGCCCGGAGTTCTCATCTCCAGAAACGACACTTAAAAAGCCAGACGCTGGCATGAGAGTGTGTGACCCCAGCTCTGGGGAGGCAGAAATGGACGGATCTCTGAGGCTCAATGGCCAGCCAGCACGGCCTACTTGGTGAGCGGCTCTGCCTAAAAACTGTAAAGCAGGTCTGCAGGTGGCTCAGTGGTTACGAACACTGTCTTCTATTCCAGAGGACCCGGATTTGGTTCCCAGCACTTACATGGCAGCTAACAACTGCCTGTGGCTCCAGTCCCAGGGAATCCTGGTTTCTGTGAGCACCAGACACACAGGTGGTGCACAGACCTATGTGAAGACAAAACACTCGTACCCATAAAACAAAAATTTTAATTAAAAAAGTTAATTAAAATCAAGGCAAATGATACCTGAAGAATAATATCTGAGATTGTTCTCTGGCCCCTACGCACACAAGCGCGCGCGCACACACACACACACACACACACACACATGCCAAAAGCAAAACCAACCAAACAAACAAAAATTCAAAATGAAAAAATACAGGACCTAAGAGCCTATCAGTAAAGCAGCTCAGACCCTGCCTCCTGACAAGGCACGTCCCTGGAAACCTAAGGGCCTGTTGCTTGCTACAGAGCAGCCGGCACCAGCTAAGCTCCTCCCAAAGGTCTGGGGGCTCACTCTTGACCTATAAAAGGCGTACCCCGGGGCCTCTGTTCTCCCTCTTGCAGGCTGGCAAGGCACACAGGCTGAGCGCTGAGGAACGGGACCAGCTGCTGCCGAATCTGAGGGCTGTGGGCTGGAATGAACTGGAAGGCCGAGACGCCATCTTCAAACAGTTCCATTTTAAAGACTTCAACAGGGTACGTGGAGTGGGGGGCTGGCCGAGCCACACTTGGTGTGTTCATGTCACGTCCAGTTAGGGGAAATACGTTTATTATACGACCCGCGATAAAGGAGGAGGTCCTTGGACGCTGTCTTCCTGGGAGTCCAGGAAGCCTTTGGAGGAGGAGACGGCCCAAATTCTAACAGCCTGTGCAGTTTGCACCACGCTGGAGATGCTAGCGACACTTAACACAGGCCTGGGAATCAGGGGCGGGATGTCACAGGGAAGACCTCGAGAGCCCCGGGGCTCCCTGGAAGAGGCTGGGCTACCCTTTGCGTCACGATGAGGTCTGGGTCTTCCTTCGTCTCCCCAGGCTTTTGGCTTTATGACAAGAGTGGCCCTGCAGGCTGAGAAGCTGGACCACCACCCCGAGTGGTTCAACGTGTACAACAAGGTGAGTGAAGCTGTCCCCCCCCTATTGCGTACTGCACCTGAACAGCTCTTAGAACCCCAAGTCTTCCCGAAGGTTCGCCCTCGGGCCTCACTGTGGGCCTCTCCTCACCAGTAAGTCTATGTGTCTGTCTCCTTCCCGGAGCCAACAGAGACTCCCCACAGAACAGCCAGTCTCTCTGCAGGTAATAAGTGCAAACTACAGAATGCTTTGAAATCCTATGGGCAGACTTAAAAAGGCAAAACCCGGGAAGGGAAGGCAAAAAGAAAGGCCCGCCCACTGGTGACAGCACTGTCGGCTTTATTCCGGACAGAAGACAGAGATAGTAATGAAACCGACTTCCGCCACCTGAGCCTGGCCAGCAGATCAGACTGTCTGGTTAGTGTGCTCAGAGAAGAACTCTACCGGGCTGTGGATAAAGACATGGAGGGTGTGTTTAGGAACCCACCTTGGGTTCTAAGTTTAACTTTGGCTTTAAAATATTTCTATTTTACGTTTTAGTGCACGTGTATGGGCATATTCAGGCTGTACATGTGGAAGTCAGAGGGGTTAACTTTCGGGAGCTTGTTCTCTCCTTCTGCCCTGTGGGTGCCAGAGGGACCCGGGTTGTTGAACTCGGGTTGTCAGACTTGTTAGCGAGTGCCTTTTTCCACTGAGCCACCTTGCTGACTTTAGCTTTCGCTCTTGATATCTGGCTGTGAATTTTTTTTTTTTTAATCCTATTGCTGAAATCGTCATTATATTTGGAAACTCCCAAGGGAAATATGTAAGCACCTGAGAGCCATCAGGAGAGCAGAAACCAGCTACCGTCTTCAGGAATTACTAGCGGCCAGTTCCTGTCCCCAGAAGGAATTATAGTGACTGGCTACTATCCTGCAGTCCCTGGTAGAGATGACATGAGCTGAGCTGGGTGGCTCTCTTGCTCTTCCGGGGAGGGTCCCTGAACTTCTGGTTTCCCCTCATTCAGGTCCATATCACCCTGAGCACCCACGAGTGTGCTGGTCTTTCAGAACGGGACATAAACCTGGCCAGCTTCATCGAACAAGTCGCTGTGTCTATGACGTAGATCTGCCCGGTTTCATATTTCCTGGGAGGAAGGCGTAACCGAACAAGGAACCGAGGAAGGAAACCAAGAGACTGGCCTTGGTCCCTGACATTTGGAGTGAACACCACCTCTACTTAGGGAGGGGGAGAGTCCCTGTGCAGAAAGATGTCAGTATCAATGTCAACAGCAGGAACTGAGACCTTTCCCCGTACCTCTCTCCTCACGGGGGCTCTGCCATGTTACACTAATTTGAAAAAGCTCTCCCTTTCTCCGGAGAGTTCCCAGGGCAGAAGAGTTCTTTCCAGGATGTACTGTGCTCCTTTTCTATCCTTTCTAGTCCGTTTTCAAGTAGCTGTAACAAAGCATGGCATCAAGTCTAACCTCAGACCCCACAACTACAACAAGCCCCACTGTACTATGGAAACATGTGTTTTTATGCCTCCAGTAAAACGGTTATCGGTCCAGCCTCTAGGGCCTTCTCTTCCACAGGTCATGCCAAACTGGACTCAGTCGTATGTTTAGTTTCTGAGGGTTTCGTTCTGGTTTCCGTGGGGATCAAACCCGGGTCTTTGTACTGTTCGGCCAACGGGAATGATGCCACTAAGGCACTGAATCTATCCCCAGCCAAAATGCAATGAACGGAAGCACTTTGTGCGGGCAGACAGGCGGGGCCAAGGGACTGAGGAGACGCGAGGGCTCAGAACACTTTGCCTTCAGGGTCACTGTCGTGTGGGGTGATCAGACAGGGAAACCGTGAACTGTTACTAGACAGGACGAGACGTGAGCCAAGGGGACAGAGAAGTGGCTGACGGTGACAAGGGAGGATGCCGGTTATACCTCAGAGACCGGAACTGCTGATGGAGAGGACAGTATGTGCACTGTGTGTGAACCTACATCCAGAAAGGCAGCAGCCGCCATTATTACTTCTTCCTTCTGCCTTCATGATGAATTTCGTATGGAAGACCTACATGTGCCACGAGGTGCCAGGATACCTGATCAAATAGGATTCTGGGTGTGTTGGGGTGGGATAAGGGGGCTCTGGATGAGGTTAAGCTTTGAACTGGTCCCTAGTAAAGCGGATTAATATAGGTGAGCCCCGTTCAATCAGTTTTGAAGGCTTATATAGAGCGAAAGGGCTGCCAATCCTCCTTCAGCTAGAACTCTGGACTCCTATTTGAGCTGGGATCTCAGTACTTCACTGATTCCATGGGTCCTGAGCTCTAGACTGGAACCACTCCCTCAGCTAGCCAACTTGGCTTCCATCATCAGAGATCAACATCTTAAGGCCTCTAGGTCTGCAATTCTCAGTCTTGGCGAAGGACTGAGGCTGTTACTCTCCAGAGAGGACACAAGGTACAGTGTGGGGACTCGGGGGGACATTTGCTACTTACTGGAGCAGTTTACACAGGTCAGGTCCCTAGCTAGGAATTCTCAAAGACAGAAAACGCCCAAGGAAGTGACACCTGGGAGGAACGGGAGCCTAGCCCGATCACATCTTCACCTGTGTGTATGGCGTAAGCTACCCAGAGCAGAGACAGAGCGGCCCTTCCCGCTGAGGTCCTTGCCTATGACCCTGGCCTGGAGTCAGGTCAGCATGGAGAAGAGGCAGAGGCTGGCACTGAGAAACGAGCATGCTCTTGGGAGGGCTGCTACGTCCTCCCCAGCCCCATGCTAGTAATGCAACGGCAATCTCCCTGCACAGCCTAACATCAAAACCACCCAGACTCAGTGGCATCACTGTTCCGCTTAGACAAGTTCCCAAGCGTGCTCAGATCTCACAACCCGGCACATGGGACAGAGACAGAAAACCCAGAGGACCAAGCTGCGCTGTTAATGGTCCTCCTCTTCCACTTACCATGGATATGAATTTGAAAAACGCCAACCTAGGCAGCTCCACATCTGTATGAGGCACGTCTGAGAGGACCAGCAGGGCACCCTTGTGATGGGCAGGCCCTGTCCTCGGCGGCTCTTCGGGAGTCCCCGGTAATTCTCGGAAAGCCCCGAAGCCAGCTGCTGGTCAATTGGAGCTTCCTGAACGGTCTCTCAAGCGCTTCACTGTCCCGTATAACCAGCCAATCCAATAAGGACCCATGCTCGGGTCCTGACCAATGGGAGAGATCCCCCTAGTGACTGCTGTCTCACTTAAAAACCCCTGTGCACCACGTTTGGGGCTGCCTTTTTTTTTTTTTTTTTTTTAATCGGACAGCCCTGACACCAGTATGTAACCTGTGGAATATAAACTGCTTTGTATGGCCATACACACCTCTCAGTGTCTACGTGAGCTATTTCCCAAACCTAACCATCTATCCACAAATGACAGGCAACAGCTTTTAGAAACTAGTTTTATTCTCAGGTCAACCCAGGTAACTGACGTCCTAGGGACTAGGACTAGCAGAGGTCAGTAAACAGAGAAGAGGTTTTGGAATGACAAACACATGACATCACTATCGGAAGGCCTCCAAACCGAGCCAGATGGCACCTGAAAGCCACCTGCTTCGGAGGCTGAGGCAGGGGAATCACAAGTTCAAGGCTACTCTGGGCAACTGAGTGAAAACTCACCTCAAGATACAAAACACAAAAAGGGCTGGGAATATAGGTCAGTGGTAGGCCTACTATGCACAAGGCCGATTCAATACGCAGTACCACAGGGTGGAAAAAGGGTTGTCAGAGCCTGACTTCTGCCCACCCAGGCTATAATCGGTGGCTATTAGATAGGCCCACCATTGTTTCTGTCACCACTGGGTACGGCTGAAGCAACTCAGTACCATCAAGAACACACAGGAAAAAAGGTATGCAACCATCAGCATCTCAGCTGCCAGGTCTGCCCAGGGTGTACTGGTGTTTGCTCACCTTAGGGTATATATATATACTGGTGACGATCTTAGGGTTTTCTGATGGCCAGGGATCTGGGCCATTTGTCAGGAACCACAGGAAAGAAAACATTCTTTGCATTCATCCTGGCGAAGTTGGAAAGAGCTGAAAGCTCACTGGTGTCGAAGCTGGGCTACCTGAACCACGGGAAGCCTTCCCTTACTGAGAATGGAACGTGACACCCAGCACTCATCTGTTATCTGCGGGTGTTAGTGGTCCTCCAACCAAATGACGGGCTTTTGATGGTCAGGCAGGGCCACAGGGTCCAGCTGGGTGATCACCTGGACGGCTAATCTGTCAGTATGCTCTGGCAGAAGTGGATGGAGAGGAGGTCGGGGCCAAGGCCCCAGGGAACTGAGGGCCAGGACTATAGACCTCCCCAGACTGACATAACCAAAGCTCCTGGAGACAACTAAGCTCCCTGCTGAAGTGCCTGGACTTCAGCTCTGCTGAAGATATGTCATAATTCATCACGGGGGGGGGGGGGGGGGGTGTGGAGGGGAAGGGGAGGGTGGAGGGGCTGCTCACCAGTTTCCCATTCAGCAACTGCTGTATATGTGATCTGTGTAAAAGGAATGCAATAATCCAAGGACCACAGTTTGGGACATTTAATTTTCATCCAATTGCGTTTTAAGAGTTTATTGCTGCAGTCAGAAAGGGGCGTGGAAATGACGGTGAAGTCAGAGGAGACAAGACAGATTTAGAGAAGAAGAATCAGATCTTAAAGAGGCAAGTACCATTCTCCAAGTATAAAACTGGTAATATTAAAAGTGACATGGCAGTATATTCGCAGCACTACCTACGTCTAATACAGAAGCAAGCTAGTGTGGCACCGACTGAGCCACACGACGCCATGACACCAGACACCCCACCCCCTACCCCTTGCCACCAGCTAGTCATGGTGGCAGACACACAAATAAGCCTTAAGTCACACTAAGGTTCCTAATGTATAAAAGTGGCTGCAGCAGGTCCCTCTGAAAGACACCACCACCCCGTGCCAGCGCTCTCACAAAGGAAGGGAGTGGCTCAGTTCCTGGTTCTCCTGAGACTACAGAGGGCCTGCTTCTCCGTTTCAGCCCCTGGCAAGCCGGTGGTGCCTGCTGGGTGGGCCCTGGCTCTCTCCAGCACGATGCACTGTAGACCCAGAGATGAGGTCTGCATAGCTCTAACCACTGGAAGTGTGTGAGCTCATGAGCTCAGAAACTCAGCCCCTCTCTGACACATGCAAATACCAACTGTCCTAAGTCCCACGGTCCACTGTGGAACAAACAGGAGGGGAGTGGATGCACACACTCGCCCTGCAGTGAGCCAGCTAGTAACAGTTCCAGGGTCGGAATGGTGCTGAGGAGACACACTTCCCAAGGAGGGTAAGGAAGAGCCTGGTGGTCTGGCTCTCCCAGCCAGCTAAATACTCAGAAATCCCTGAGAAGGGGAGACAACAGAGCAAGGCTCCTGCTGACTTGTCCCCAGTTCTCTCCCCAACACGGACACACCCAGAGACTGGTCTGTTTCTGCCAGGGCCTGGGTGAGGAGGAAGTTCACTACTAGCTGCTGGGGAAAAGGCACATGGTATAATCATCAGAGCAGGACAGGGGCTCGGCCTGGATTAGAGCGCCTGTCCCTAAAAGGGAGAAGCAAGTGGGAAGCTGGCAAAAGGAATGGTCCTGTCCCTGCATCGCCCTGGGCAATTAGTCTTATGAAGGAATCCCAGGCCCCGGTGAGCCATGCCTTTCTATTCCAAAACACCTCCTGCCCTAGGCTGCTTCCTTTTAGCAGGGGCCGTGGAACATTCAGTACCTGAAGCTAAGCGCCTTCGTACCTTTGGAAGCTGAGTGAGGGGGGAGGGGCAGAAGAACACACTGATGGAGAAGGTGTCCCCTGCA
Source organism: Cricetomys ansorgei (assembly GCA_026225945.1). NCBI lineage: Eukaryota > Metazoa > Chordata > Mammalia > Rodentia > Nesomyidae > Cricetomys > Cricetomys ansorgei. The sequence continues at coordinate 114,797 of JAMJFZ010000341.1, forward strand.
GATCTTCATACTCACTGAGGGGAAGTCAAGGACACTTGAGTGCTTTCTTCAATAGAAACAGATTCTCATTACATGATGGATTAAGGCAACGTGGAAGGGGAGGCCTACCGCCTGCACGTGCACGGAGGTGCTTACCTATGCCGCTAGTCAAGAAAATACGGGAAAGGGCCTGGTTTCTGCTCATCCGGCCCAGGAGAGGGCTCAGATGTGACCTCTCCTCCAGAAAGCCCTGTTCTCTGGGAAACGTGTTGTTTTCCTACCCTACGGAGATGAGAATGAACGAGTGTGAGGACGACTGCCAACAGGCACCTGCAGAGGTGGTGGCAGCCATGGTCACGCACAGATGACGAAGGAGCACTTCAAACCCTGCCGAAGGGACACGCTCCAGTTACGCAGAAAAGACTTGGCCAACCTGTGCTTCGAAAAGTAAAACAAGTGATCCTGAGAGACAAGCGACATCCCCTGAGGCGGAGGCTGACCTCGCTCACGCCGACTTGGGGGACACAGCCCAAACATTCAGCTGAGGTAGCAGACACCCTCTTGCTGTCTCTCACTTTCCCTAAGCAATAGGGTCAGAGCCACCACACAATGATGAAGTGAAGACGATGCTAAAGACACAAGAGAAATACGGTTAGAACCATTCCTAGGGTAACATTTATCACCAAGGCGGACTCATTACGCAGTGGAATCCTTCAGGGTCTTCAAATTAAAAGCCCCAGAAGGAAACAACATTTGTCCTGAGGCGGAAGCTATCTTATGGTTTATGGTATTGTGCTCTAAGGAGCAGGTCCCGATGTCGAGTTGTCTGTGGTCTGTTCCAAACGCCAAGAACCTTCTGAAGGCCTGGAGCTCCGTGGAAGGAACAAGGGCCAGAGCTCAGCGGGGCTTTGGAGAACCATTCATCTGGTTGCCTTGAGTCACAGGGTCTGTACTGTAAAGGCTGTCCAAGAAGACCGAGGATATTTCTGTAATCAGATTCCTGTCAACGGTTGCCTGGGCCATGCCATAGATGGCACCCTGCAAATCCAACCAAGGATATATCATTAGCGATGTGAGTACACGCGCCATTCACATGCCCCCAGCCCCCATTCCTAGCCCAGGCATCCTCCATCAGAAAGCGTCTGCCGTGAGATTTTTTCCGTAGGTACTCTCCAGTCTACCTTTCCAAGTAAACGGATTTACTGTCTCTTCTGTTGCTGTTTTTATTATTAATTTTTTTGTTTGTTTTCAAGACAGGGTTTCTCTGTTGCAACTCTGGCTGTCCTGGAACTCACTCTGTAGACCAGGCTGGCCTCGAACTCACAGAGATCCACCTGCCACTGCCTCCTGAGTGCTAGGATTAAAGGCGTGCGCCACCAGCGCCCGGTAGATTTGCTTTTTTTTTTTAATCCAGAGTGCTCACTGCCTTTTCTATGTCAAGAATTTCTTTTCAAACAGGCAGGAAAAGAGCACCCTGCTTCTGTTCCACAGCCTCTGCCTTCTGTCTCCTTTGAGACATCCAACCAGGGGGATCAGGGACCAGCAGCAACACTGGCTGCTGAGGAGAGTTTGCGCACACTGAGCTGAGGCAGAAACAGACTCCACACAGCCTGGTTATTTCAGGCTCCCACACAACCCCTAATGTTTCTAAGTGGGGATCCCCTGGAACCCTTACCAGTCCTGTGATCTTAGCTTTAGGATTCTTCATGATTTGTGTGACCGATTCCCGGATATCCTTTAGGAACTGGATTGCCACTCGCTTCCGAGTATGTACCAACGTGATACAGAAATGAATGCTGTGGGAGAAGAGACAGAGTGAGAGAGACAGACTCTGGAAAAGGAGGAAATCCTAAAATAAAGGCACCCCAGTGAAGGGAGGGAGCACCGGTGGACTCTCCGAACTGCTGCTGTTTCCAGTCCTGGGAATCAGAGTTTCAAATCCTCGGAGTTTTACGCGAGGAGATCAGGGTTTTCAGCAAGACCAAGAACCACCTGAACACAATGAACGAGCTGGCTGTTCTGTCCTGTCCCCATCCCATAAACCGTCAGTGGCAGCTCCTTCCATTATGTGTGTGAGCAGTGAAGGCTAAGAGGATTGCACCTTGGAAGGTAAGCCCTGGTGGGGAGAAAACCATGGAGCTGGAGCCTTGAAGGACTTCAGCGCTCTTAGGAAACCCTAACTCGCTCTGGGGAAGGATGGGGTGGCAATGACTACAACCTGTGGAAGGCAGACTGCAGATAGAAGAGAATGCAGACCCGTTCAGCTGAGTGGAACAGTAAACCAGAAACGCATATTGGAGAGCACAGCAGGCCTGCATGATCAGAAACCTTTCAGAAGGCTTTGAGCGAAATAACATTACCCAGGTAATGGTATCTGACAGAAAGTCGACAGCTAAGTGGACAAGGTGGCTCACAGTGTACAGAGGCCAGAGAAAGGAAAACCTTACAAGTGACAACTTGTCTCAGGAGACTGCGGCCAGTTCCACAGGAGCCTAGAGCCAACCACCCTGCTCCTCATGTCTAGGAGCTCCGGTTGCCACCAATGTGCTGGGCCCTAGAAGCTGAACTCTACATCGGGTTACCTTGATACCCAGCACTTCACGTCATGAAGTGAAGGGAGGGACGGAGGCTCTAAGCATACCTTCTTGGGAACTGCAAGTAGTTAAAATTCCACCCCTTAGCAGCCATCATGTTAGATAGTCGGTAGATGTCAAAATCGTGGGAGCCCAGGCAATAACTGACAACTGAGGATCCCCCAAAATGAAGATGTTTTTGATGTTTTCCAGTCTAAAAATAAGCAAATGATAAAGAAATTAGGCCACATACATTGGGACTTTAGTCTTCTTGTCTTCCACACCAAAAGGAGAGTCTGAAGCCAGTGGTTCTTATGGTCATCAGAATCCTAGACAGAACTTCAGAAGTGTCCCAAGGCCCAAACTCCACCAAGAACCACTGGCTTCTCCTAGTCTACCCCTATTCCTAGGTCACGGCACAAAATGCAAGTGTCTCCTCCCCCAGCACTGTCTGGTAAGGGCAGGCCTAAACCCCAGTCTTATCAGGAGACATAAGTGGTCAAAGGGTGTGCCACTAGGCAGAAAGATGCCTTGAGCCAACTAGGTGAAAAAGCAAGAGACAAAGCAGAACTCCATTTTCCATACATACTCTGACTTGAGGAAGCGAGTGGTTTTGATGATCTGTTTGGTAGCTTCAACATAGCCGTTCTCACCCAAGTGCATCAAGGAAGCCCAGCAGGCTGCGATGATGCCGCCAGGCCGTGAGCCTGCCATGCTTGGAGAGGCATAGATGCCACCTTGCCAGTCTGCATCGACATAGAACTGGTACCTCCTGTACTTCTTGTCGGAGTACAACACTACTGATGAGCCTTTGGGAGCATAGCCGTACTGAGGGGAGAAGCAAAGAGGTCAGGGTGTGGCTCTGTCTGACAGCTCTGTCTACAGAGTCACACACAGTAAAGCCTGCTTTCTCACAGGACTTCCGCGGTGCTTCCCATTCAGGTAAGGTTCAAACTTAACAGTGTTAACAGGAAGAAGGAACTTGGGGGATGCATTCCAGGTTCTTCTGGTCAGGGGTGAGGAATCTGAGATCCAGGGAAAAATTAAGACTAGGCTTCCTCCCTCTCTCATTCAACTTCTGCTGTTCCAAACTTAAAATCTGTCTCTGGAAAACTGTGGCAAACACCTATAATCCTAGCCTGTGGGAGGAGGAGGCAGGAAGACCAGGAATTCAATGTCATCTTTGGCTACATATGAGTTTTAAGCCAGCCATACCTTGTCTTAAAAACAAAACAAAGAAACTTTCTTCGGAACAGCATGTCAGTATGAAAACAAGAATAAATTTCAAGTAGACACCAGGAAAAAATAGAACCCAAGTCACTTGGGAGCTCCAATTATAATCCGATACCCATGATTCCCATCTTTTTCGCTTGGCATTATGCTTCTTTTTTAAGAACATACTGGTGTTCCAAACGCAAAACTACTTACTCCATCTTGAAATGCACTGCGCAGCCCGATTCCTCCTAGAGAAGGCTTACCACAGCTAATGCGAGTTTCACTCCCAGACCCACACAGAAATGCACAGTTAAGGGAAAGGACACGGGAGTGGTCAGGGTGGTGAAGCAGACAGACTGTGATTAAGATTTTATGGTAGATCATTCAGAGTCTGAAAAACAAGTCTTTACTATGATCTAGTTTAAAACGAGCTCTAGAAATATAATCAGAACAAGGTACACATCCCTGAAACCATTAGGATTTTCTTCCACATTTGGATACACTTTCAAGAGTTGCCAACTAAGATGGACTTCATTTCAGCCTACCAAGGGTGGCAGGCACAGACCTATGAAATATTGTAAGCCAGTTGCTTCCAAACACACGAGCGTCTTTCAAAAGGACTCTGCCGTCAGCATACTGTCACGTAGGCTCAGGGACTCCAGTGTCAATCCTCACCATCGCCAACAACCTCAAGACTTCAGGGGCTTTGGTTACAAAGGCCCTGGCTATAATCAGTCAGTTGACAAGGAAATCCTCTTTGCCCAGTATGAACACTTTTCTAGCATAACTGGTCACCTCCACACTATAACCCACCACCTGAGGGCTAACCTGATCACAGTCAAGAGTCAGACTATTTTATACACTGGCATGTATGTGGCACTAATGCTTCAGTCAACTCTTCTTGTGGATAACAGCTGAAATCACCAACCGTGAGCACATGGTCACCTCCTCAGCTCACCTTATGAGTGTCCGCTGAAATGCTGGTCACACCTTTCACACGGAAATCAAACGGTTTCTCCAGGGGGTACCCTGCTTTCTCCATGAAGACGATGAGGAATCCTCCCAGACACGCATCCACGTGAAGGGGGATTTTATATTTGAGAGCCAGCTAGTTAAAGAGAATGAATGAGAATGTAAATAAACCCTTAGCAGAATAGGTGTTTAAAAGTGGCTGTTTATATACTTACTTAAGACAGGGTCTCATGTATCCCAGCCTGGCCTTGAACTTGTTATGTCTATGCAGCCCATAGAAGACCTTCAACTTTTTTGAACTTCCAAGGGCTAGAACGGCCAGCATATGCTACCATGCCCAGTTTTATGGGGTGCTGAGGATCAAACCCAGGACTCATACATGCTTGGATGGCACTCTACCAACTGACCCACAACACCAGACCCCAAATATCTATTTTTGACATTTTAAAATGAAGTTTATTTTTCATGTATATTTTGCCTTCAAAAGAGTCCATCTGACATGCATTTCATTTAATTTGTATTTAAATATGCCTGACCTCAGGCTCCCCCTCCATCCCATGAGAAAGAGCAGAGCTCTGACTTAATAAGCCTCTGGAGGGGAGGTCCCACATTGGTAATTACATGGTCAGTATGTTCCTAAGGGCGGATAACTTCCTGGTAGGAATCTAAGTCGTGGTACTATCAAAACTCCTAGTTTTAAGGCAGCCTGGGTCATGGACTACCTTTCTCCCAACAAAGATGCTGGTGAATTTCAGAGGCTTCTAATGGAGGTGCAGGGGCTGGGCTTAGGGCTGATAAGTGCTATCAGTATCTGCTATGTTCAAACCTACAATCAAAATCCCTTCTCCTCACACAGCCCTGCATTATCGAATCTATTTTAAAGTACCAATCTGCATGCCACAAATCCGCATGGCCGACACTTCTCACCTTGGCCACTTCGGGGATAGGGTCTATCACCCCGTGAGGAAACTGTGGAGCAGAACAGACCAGCATGGCTGTGTTCCTGGAGATGGCTCTTTTCACTGCCTAGGGATTTAAAGTTTAGGAGAAGTAAGAATCTTAGTCACGGCAGCTCGTGTAGTTTACCACAAGGACAATGTGAACCACAGCTTAGAGTCCAGGTTCAAAGCCTCCTCTGTCTCTACACCCTGGGAGAAGACTGTCTTCTGCTACACGGTAGGACACAGAAGGGTGCACACAAGTGCACATGGAAAAACTCCCCGAGAGCAATGCAGCTACTATGGAAACAGAGACGTTACTGAGCTAGGAGGCAAAGGAGGCAACTGTAAGTCCCGGCCCAGCAATCTACCAGTGATGGTTTAGTAAAGCTTGACCAACCTTGTGGCAGATGGATTCCGATAACGTGCTGGGTTCAGTAAGACGAAAAGTTCCTCTACACATGCGTGGGGCATAAAGTCGTGTTCGGGTCCACCAAAGGGAGCACTGGGGCAAGTTCATTCGCACTCATTTTACAGATAAAGGGAAGAACGCGACGGTGTTGGCAGACCCATCGGGGACCAGATCGTCCACCTCTAGTCTGAGCGGAGAGTCCGTCTGTGTGTGACTGGAGAGGGGGTCGGTGTGACAAACTGTCCCTAGAAACTCGAGACTCACCCGCACGTCCACCTCCATGTTCTTGTTCTGTCTAACGCGTACGATCTTCATCCCAAAATAATGAGCTGCTTTGTCAAACGCGGCGTGGGCGCTGTAGGGAGCCACGCTAGGTGGTGGGAGAGAAGGGGCTAATGAAGCGCAGAGCACAGCGGGACCCAGGGGAACACTGCAGCAGTAAAACCCCGGATTACCTTTCCTCACACCTCACATTATGCTTAGGTTCTCTTGGCATAAACAAAAAGAGACGCACTGATTTTCTGTAGACAATTTCTTCTTACTATTCAGGCAATTATTTTGGCAGCAGGAAGGAAACTCAGAAGAGAAAAGGACACAGGGCATAGACTGGTCTAGACAGGAAAAAGCTAACAGACAGAGGGTTCAGATGAGGGTTTATGAAGCAGAGCTTCCTGAGCGCTGACCGTGAGGAGGACCTCTGTGAGAAGCAAACGCTGTTCTAGCAGATAGTGAGGCTGCCTAGCAGAGATGCAGAAACAGCAGTCAAGCCCCAGGCGAGAGGGACCCACCAGCCCCGAGAGACCCACCAGTGAACAATCACCATGTGAAAACTAAACTCTGTCTCTCCTACAAGTAGTTTTCAAATCACGTTCAAAGAGAAAAACAGAGGCACAGATACATATTTCCTCCTGGACATCCCCATTATTCCATGCTCACCATTACTGTTTCCTTTAAGGGAAATACATCTCTACAATGAGTAAGCACCAGGCGCCAAAGGTTGACATGTGAAGCAAATACTAGCAGCCAGGCTTGTTCTCTTAGGCTAAGAGTCACAGTTTGAGGACGCGTAGTACAAAAACTAGTTACCTATACTTGAGGAAAAAAACATTAGCCCAAAAGGTGTGGTGTCAGTACACTGTACAGAAGGTAGTCTAGAGGAAAGTCCACTAGGAAATTATACCCCAAATTATATCCACAGCAATAGCAATGTAAAAAAAAGAAAAATCATTTAAAAATTCTTCTTTCTAGGCTCTCAGATGGAAAACGTGCCTGGGGAGCACCTAAGGTAGTCTAAGATACTTCAGAAACATTCACTAATCTATAATCCATAGACAGTTCTCCTTGGGCTCTGTATAAATGAACACCACAAGATTCAGAGATGTAGGCCCCTAGCTGACACCTCTGGAAAAAGAAGTCTTGCTAGTGGTGTGGGCTATGCTTAACTCACATAACCAAGTGCTCCATTCAGGAGACTCCTGGATGTGAACAGATAAGGTGGAAGGGCTGGGCCAGGGGCAAGAAGACAGGTGTTGTAGGAGGAAGAGAAGCAGCGGAGAAAAGGGTTGGGCTTAGCTCACATGGCGCTGCTGGAAACAGACACACATACATACATTTCTGGAGTTTTAATCCCTTTCTCTAAGGCCATGTCCCGGTAAGCTTTGCAGGCCATCAGGATGCTTTCTGTGCCCCCAGAAGTCACCTACATGAAGAAAAGAAGCCAGGGTGAGTAGGTTGAGGGTGGGGATCAGGAGGTAGAGCCCGCTTTGACCTTAAAAATGCTTGAGGTGGACACAGACATCGCATGGGCAATGCTGTAGAGCAGACGCTGCTGTATCTCCCAGGATAGCGCGGTTCAGAGATTACAGGGATTACTGTGTCCACCAACCAACGCTTCTGAAGCCCGACTTGACACTCAGTGAACACGTCACTGTCGTCCAGAGACATCTGCGTTTGGATAATTTCCCAACGAAACAATGGCTCCAGCACACTGAGCTAACAGGGTGTCATCGCAGATGGCAAGTCACCTGTGAAGAGCTACAGGATCTTGGGTTTTTTCTTTTCAAAAAGAAAACTCAAGTCCCTAAGCAATTCATTCGATAATACCCACTACATCTGGTTGAGAAAACATAAAACTTTCTGTATTTTGGATTACACATTAATTTGAGATAGAATGAAGAATGATTACTGAACTTTCCCAACAGCTACATACAGAATAAAACACCATTGGGTATAGAGTCCCAGTGATCAAGAGTTATGGGAAAGATTAACTGAGAAAGTTAAATATTTTTTTTAAACTCGGGACTCCATGAAACACGTGGCCTAAAATAGCTCACAGAACGTGGGCGCAGGGCCCGTGTTTGTAGACCTCTATGCTGGAGAAGACAGACTGCTTACAGTTGGGATTAACCCTACAAATCAGCAGCAATGCCCTGTAGCACAGCCCGAAACCTCAGAGCGGTCATGTGAGCTCTGCAGGAAGTTGGGGAAGGCGTGACAGCTGTGCAGGAAGCTGGGGAAAGACTAGGCCTTACACTCTTACCAACACATGACAATGACCTAAACAAAAATATTTCCAAATTCTCAAGTCATCTACAGTGTGTGTCCTTTCTTCGGGACAGAAATTTAACTGTCGAATAAGAAGGCCTCAGAGGCCTCAGGCCACCGGTGTCTATCAACTTCTTGATATACATATATGAATATATGTACATATATACATATATATGTATATATGTACATATATATATACATATATATGTATATATACATAATATATACATATATGAAAACTCTCGCTCTTAGAGTTACCTGCTTCGGAACACTAGCATTTTCGTTCAGGTGTGGTTGAACCTGGTGGCATTCATGCAAACCAGCCAAGGTTCTACCTGTAATCTAATTTCTTAGTGTATGAATTTGCCCTCTTATCCACTGTGAATGAGGCAAATGAAGTTAATATAGGCAAAGACATTTTGAAGCAGAGGAAAAAGGCCTGAGAAATGGTTTAAGATTCACAGCTAGGTTCAGTCTATGGCCTAATCTTCCTGCTTCTCTCAACAGTGAAGCCCTTTTCACTAAAAAACAGCTCATCAAGAGAGACACACAGAGAGAAGCAGAGAGACAGAAGAGAGAAAGAGTCTAAGGAGAGAGAGTGGGAAATAAGGAGAGCTCTTTACAGAAGTCTAAACACAAGAAGAGACTGGGAATCAGACATCATCCTTTCTCCTGGTCCCTGCCACACCACTAAGAGGAGGAACTGGACAGAGACATGGTTTAACTGCAGCAGTACCAAAGTCCTTAGGGTAGGGTTTCCATATTAATATGGGAGACTGACTTCTCATTACCTGAAAGAAATGAGAAACAAAACAAAACAAAACAACATTACAAACTCCAGCAGCTCTGCAAATAAAGGGAAGAGAAATCTACTTAAAAGTTTCAGACACTGGCAAAGCAACAGTAACACACGACGATGCAGAGGTACAACCAAGAGGTCCCTAGTCAACCCTGGAGACCAGGGTACCCAGGGATGACCGGAGACATCTCCTGCCCACACCTGCCCACTCCATCTTCACAGAAGCAGGCTTCCCTGTCCCCTTCCCTTCTGTGCGTAGTGGGCACAACTGATGGGGAGAAAGGAGCAACACAGAAAGACAGAAATTCAAAGGCGACCCCTTTAAGAGTGAAGTTCTCAGGGATTCTGGGTAGATTAAAGCTCGAAGAATATTACCTCACTGCAGCTGTGCAGAGAAAACTTTTAATAGAATCTCTGAAGAAAAGACCCTGAAATCTGAATAGAGGAGGAACAAAGCTTCAGCCAGCCCTGAACACAAGTTGCCTACCCGGAGTCGGCACACACAGGCCGTCAGGAGCGGCCACTTCGGGAGCCAAGACGGAGTGGGTGGTGACTACTGCGGGTGAGGAACGCAAGGCAAGAGCACAGCTCCTCAGGGAACCGCGGAAGGCGCTCCGAGGAACGGAACGGTTGTAAGGTCATGACTCAGTGGGACAAGAGATCAAAGCCAGCAAAACAACAAAATGAGACAACAGATGGACAACAGGGGGAAATGGCGCTAACAGAGGAGCAAATGTATCAAGAACATCAAAAGACAGAACGAACACTACTGGAAATAAAAGATTCTGGCTCAGAGAAAAGAGGGCCCGAGATACGTTTCCTGAACCCGAGTTTTAAAAGAGGCAAGGACAGAAAGACCAATGTCACTGTCTACTTGGAGAGGTGTGTGGTGTAACAATGCCTGGACAGCTGGAAACCTGAGGAACCTAGAAAAGACGAGTCGGGGGAAGGGGATTCCAACTGACACAGGCCTACCAGTAAGAAAAAGATGACGGGGTGTCTATTTCCAGCAACATACAGTAACACCCTAAGTCACTTTCCTAACGAAAATAACTAAAGAGCTTGACACAGCATTAAAAAATAGATCTCCACCGCTGAACTGACATTAAACCTAGAACAAAACATAACCAACTCTCTGCAAGACAATCTGCCAAAGCCAGCTCTTCCCTTCTACCGGCGTGTACAGCAGCGCTAAACTGGAGTTTTCCCAAGGTCATAGTAACAGGAGACTGCAGAAAACCCAAAACAAAGAAACAAACCTAGCTCGAGTGGAAGAAGGTGGTAGGTTTCAACTTGACACCAATGTCAAAAACACTTAAGAAAAAAGAAAAGGCGGGAAGAGCCAGGGCTATGGTACTACCCACCTACAACGGTAGCACTAGGGAGAGCCAGGCGGGAGTATCAGGAATTCAAGATTATCCTCAGCTGCAAAACAGGTTCAAGGCCAGCCTGGGCTATGAGACTCCATCTTAAAATACCAAAAAGAAATGGGAGCAGGAGTGTAATAGGTAAATGGTGATCAATAAGTATGCAGATGTACAGGGGAGATGAGAGGGAGAAAAGAAGCCAAGTAGAGAGGTGTAGAAAATATCTAGTGAACCCACAGTGTATTTCTTTTCTTTTCTTTTTTTTTTTTTTTTTTTTGGTTTTTCAAGACAGGGTTTCTCTGTTGTAACTCTGGCTGTCCTGGAACTCACTCTGTAGACCAGGCTGGCCTCAAATTCACAGAGATCCACTTGCCTCTGCCTCCTGAGTACTGAGACTAAAGGTGTACGCCAGCATCGCCCGGCTCAGTGTTCTTTAAACTGTTCTTTAAACTTCATATAAACTTAAAGATTTTTGAAACCATGAAGTTTTCAAAAAAAAAAAAAAAAAACCATGAAGAGAAAAATTACCTAGAAGATACACCAAAACGTTGGCACTCAGGATTCCAAAAGTACAAGTAGCATTTTAAAACTGCACTCCATCTGGATCATTCCACAGTAACAATACAATAATTATATAATAGAGCTTTTTAAAACTTCTGTTCCAAGCCACTTACACATCCACAGGAATCTGGTCCCCCATTGAAGAGGGAACAGACCATCCTTACAATTTCTGCCTCTAGCTTCCGTAGTCCAGGGAAGATATCTGGATGCAGCGGATTGCCCCACGCAAAATCTCCATAAGCCTGCAAAGAGAGCACAGAGGTGTAAGATAGGCTGATCTACCAAACAAGAGAGACAAAGAAGCATGCATTGAGTAAGGTTTTCAGGTATCCGAGGCCCAATAGTAGACCTGGAAAAAGGGCATGATGCATTCACCAACTTGAAGATCGAAATATAACGGAAGAGACAGGCGTAAATGAATGATTCTATGACGTCATAAGGGAAGAAGTATAAAAGCAGTTTAAAGTATTAAATTATATAGCAACAACAGGTACGCATTACTTTGAAGTCAGAGTTCTGCCTATCCCTTTTAGCTGTGCAGGCCAAAGAACCCCAGCTGAGGCTGATCTTCCTCATACGCCCAAGGAGCCTCATGGTACCGACCTTACAGCAATAATTACACGTGAAACAACGAAACATGAAAAACGCTGATAGTCTGCCTGCCACAAAGCAGCCGCTGTTGTTGAGTTAATAATACGCCTATATGTGATACGGGACGCCGATGCGGGAATCCCTAACACCCTGAGTGCTCTAGAGGTGTTTGGGGAGAGGAACCTCAAAAAAAGAAGGGAAATTTGTCGTCTGGAACAGGAGGGAAAGACACGTGATAGAGCAAGGTCCATGTCTACGATGGGTGGGAGGTGGGACGCAGAGACTCGTCATTCCTACTACACGAGAACTGGGGCTTCATCTACAGATAATGAAAAGTTTAAACAGAACTGTGGCCAAGACGTTATGCCAAGATACAGCTAAGTATCTTTAACACTAAGCTGTGTGTGGTTTCACAGCAATAAACACGAAACCTGAGAGATCGCAAGTTTAACCGTAATTTCATAGAAGAAATGGGCTTCAAAACTGAGCTTGGTTAGAAATGGAAGAAACTACATCCCATTCTAACGTCAGGCTCATCCTGTGGGGTATGCTTTGAGAACATATGACGGAGCAGCCTCGCCCTGACTCCCATATCAAACATCAGTTCTAGCATTAAAACCCTCAGATGAAGCCCAGCACGGTGGAACACACCGTTAGTCCCAGCACTCAGGAGACAGAGGCAGGAGGACCTGAGAGTTTAAAGCGGCCTGGTCTACATAAGCAGTTCAAGGACACCCAGGGCTATGCAGAGACCCTTTCTCAGAAAACAAAAACAATACCCTCAAATGGCAAGCTCTTTCGCTAGAAATATGGCTTCCTCAGGGAACCTAGTAAAGTCCAGAGATATAAACGGTATTTCACCTTTTCACAGTCTAAAGGTGCACTGACATGATTATGCACATTCACGTGTTTGAGTGAAAAGAAACTTCTGAATCTCTATTAGTTTTATTTCAACAGTAAACTTCCCTTCAGTGATTATTAATATCGTGACTTCACAACGGAGACTAAGGCATTAAATGAGCCAGGAACGGCACCTGTGCACAGAGACACCCGGTGCTCACCTGCACCAGCATCTCTGTGAACTTCTCTTCCCCGTGGTACACAGCGCCTGAGGCTTTCCCTTCTTGCCAGGAGACATCTGCAAAGTCAAGGTCACTCGGTCAGCAAGCGGGCATCGCTGGGAAGACAGGCATGAATATAGACAGGACAGACAAAAACCCAGGGCATATGAGTAAAAAAAATTCAGGGCCCAGACACGTGGCTCAGCAGTCGAGAATACGTATTCTCTCGCAGAGAACCAGTTTGGTTCCCAGTGCCCACATCAGGCAGCTCACAACTCCCTGCATCCCCAACTCTAGGGGATCCAATGCCCCCCTCTGGCTTCTGAGGGCATCAGCACTGAGGGCATCTCTCCCTCTCCCTCTCCCTCCTTCTCTCTCTCTCACACACACACACACACACACACACACGCACACACACACACACATATAATTAAAGATAAATATTTTTTTAAAAAACATAAAAATAAGTTGAGTAGTAACTCAACACTGTTTTTCTACAATGAACAGAAGAATTTCAGTAATGATACACCACAGCCAAACAGGGAGGAAACGGTCATTTCATCAGTGTCCACAACTGTAGGCAAAGACAGAACTGTACCAAGGAATAATGAGGGCAGACAGTGATGACACCCTCGCCCTCAGCGCCTTCATGCCTCCATGGATTTGCTGTTCTCCGTATGAGCACTTTCTGTGGGACTCCTTCCCCTCCCCACTTCCCCATCCAGGCACAGGAAGTGTAAGAACTGCTAATAAGCAGGGCTGACACAAAACAGCGAGTGTGACTCTCCACATACAACCTCCAGGGCTGGGCCAAGCACGGAGCATACCAACGAGGGCACTCCCATCTCGGGCCCCACCCTTTCTTCCAGGCTCGGAAATAACACTTCCTGGGCCATAACACTTGTCTCAGAAGCGTTCTGTGTCATACTAACGAATCTGCTGAGGTGGGTCCTCAGGTCTTTCTGCTACTACAAGGCTGTCGCCCTATCGAACGTGGTCTGAGAAAGGTGTCTCAGGAACACACCAACTGAGAAGTACACGGAACCACCAGGCCTCCAAAGCAGAGTTCTCCAGTTCTAACGAGAGCAGAAGACTGAGCAGCAATATATAGACCAAGCCCTCCTTCCCATAGCCGTGTGCGGCTCCAGCCAGACTTCCATTGTGTACTTCAGGCCCATAGTTAGTCACCACGCTTAAGGACGGGCAGGATACATGGTTTCACATCCTGCTCGTTGACTATTTCAAAGAAAATAGCATGGGTTATGACATAAAAACACAGAGGAAGGATGGCAGCAACATACCCCCAAAAACATGGACATCTCCACTGTACTGTGGGGCCAGGGTTACTGACCCCTGATCGTATCCTCACATCCTAGCCCAGAAGTGCCCAAGCCTTAACATGATAATGACATGGCACTGTCATCCACAAGCGTGTTGAGCTTCATTCATAGCTATCTTGGGAAATGTGTTCCCATGGGTTACAGGGTAGACACACTTGTCCCAGACCGTATCTAATTCTGCACTACATAATATCAATAAACCCACACATATCAACTAGAAACTTTAAAGACTGTCAAAATGCAATCTGAATTGGGCCTAGGATAGAAAATTTGATATGAGCAGAAAAACTGATTAAACAGAATCTGTTCCTGGTTCACACTGCTGCACTAATGTTATGGAAGTTTCTAGTTTTGACAAACGTAACATGCTTTACAAGAAGTTGAGTAAGACTACCCGGGTGGTGGTGACACAGGCCTTTAATCCTGGTACCTGGGAGGCAGAGGCAGGAAGATCTCTGTGAGTTCGAGGCCAGCCTGGTCTACAGAGGGAGTTCCAGGACAGCCGGAGTTACAACAGAGAAACCCTGTCTCAAAAAAAACAAAAAAACAAAAAAAAAAAAAAAAAAAAGAAAGTTGGGTGAGGGACACATGGGAATTGCTATACCATCTTTGCTACTTGCTTATAAATTTAAAATGTCAAACTGAAAAGCTTAGTTGGAGGGAGATGTTTGTTGCCTAGCTGGTTAAGTGCTTGACTATGCACTGGGCGGTACGTTCCATGCCTGCATTGCATAAACCAGACACGGTGACACACACACCCTGCAGTCCAATCTCAGGGGAGGTGGCAGCAGGAAGGTCAAGTATTCAAGGTCATCCTCAACTATATTAAGATTTGTTTCAGAAACCCAAGGATTTCTTTTTTAAAGTTTCACCTACAATAGACATGCATGTGTTCGTGTTAATAACAGCAGCAGTAAAACTTAATATTTATTGAACAACTACTATACGATATATGCCAGGTACCACATGTTTTCACATACGATTTCCTTTAAATCTCTTAATCAGATTTTTTAGGAAGTAGGAATTGTAAGGGTAAACTGGAGAAGGTAAATATCTCCCCCAAGGTCATATTACAGTTGAAAATCCAGGTATTTGTGAACCTGAGTGAGTCTCAGGTTATGCTCCTGAGCATGAGGTTACATGATGCGTGCCAACACGTACAGAAGACCAACACGCACTTGTATAGCTCAACGGGCATAGAAAACACACATCCGTATCCATTCATTCATCTACCTTTTGTTTTCCAATTAAATTTTTGTTTATGTATATGGGCGTTATGCACATGCACGTGAGTCTGTATACCCGCGTGCACGCCTTGTGCCAGGGAGGCCAGAAGAGGGCCCTGTATTTCCCGGAACTAGAGTCACTGATGGTCGTAAGCCACCAGGTGGGTGCTGGGAATTGAATCCCAGCTTCTGGAAGAGCAGCCGGTGCTCTTAAGCGCTGAGCCGCTCTTTCGCCCGCCTACCTGTACCTACCGTCTGTGTTCATTGTCTTTCATTTTTTCACTTTTGCTTGTTTTCTGAAATAGCATCGAGGTGAGTCCTGGTTGGCCTGATCCTACAAGATCTAGTC
This sequence comes from Cricetomys ansorgei, assembly GCA_026225945.1. NCBI lineage: Eukaryota > Metazoa > Chordata > Mammalia > Rodentia > Nesomyidae > Cricetomys > Cricetomys ansorgei. Next base: position 130,727 of record JAMJFZ010000341.1, read on the forward strand.
TGGCCTTAGGCTCGCAGCAAACCTCCTAGCTCGCCCTCCCGAGTACCAGAATTACACCTAGTTCTGGGCTCACCTTTGGATGGTGGAGTTATAGGAAATGATTTTATTACCTTCTGTGCCATAAAATACATACCATAATTTTGACGTAAGTCTGCATTTCATCTGCAATATGAAATCTGCTCTTATGATAATGGCAGGGGCAGCACCCCTGCGCCAAGGCTCACCCATGGAGCTGTACTCCTTGAGTCTCTCCAGAACTTCAGCTGTGCTCAGACCCTGAGCAGGCAGAGTTCTCACATACTCTTTGTCCACCTTCAGAAACAGCATGTTCTTGATGATGTCCTTCTTGGTCTTTTCCAACTGTTCTTGGATCTCCAGGGACAAAGGGAAAAAAATTAATTAGAAGGTACAGAGAATGGAAAGGCCATCTCTGAGGTCCAGTCAATGGCTCAACACCAGGCACTGTATTGGTGCTAATAAATCAGAAGAGTTTTGTCTTTTTTTTTTTTTTAAAGGAAAATGAACATTTTATCTGTTTAGCTAGGATATGCAGTGCCTCTTAGAAATTCTAAAAGGCAGCTTCTCTTCTAAAAGTCAAAGATGCTCTGAATTTCCCTTTTCCCCAGCTGTGCTGACGTCCCCAACACCGCATTGCACTTGGTTTGAATCGGCTGAGTCAGCACTAGCCTGAGCGTGACATTTGGCCCTTGTTGCTGTGCTGGCAACAGCGATACTGTGATTGACAAAGACAGTCATAAAACAGGCCTACGGTAAAAGGGGATCCTGGCTGTTGCGCAACTGATGAGAAACTTCAACAGACATTTGCCTGTACCACAAGTACAAGTATGGAAACTCATACAGCCCCAAGGTACCCAAACAGACTTAAGAACTGCCAAGATGACTACACTACATCTCCTTAAGCTGCCATGGGTAGCTTGACCCGTTTGACCCAGAAATGCTAGGAGGAACTATGGTCCTTTTGGCCAGGTAGATTTATCAGCTATGAATGTTTTCCATTCTCATACTTACATTTTCTAAACCATTTCTTCCGTTCATTTACTTACTCATTTGCTCAACAAATATTTGCTGAACTATTATTACAGGTTAAGGATACAGCCATTAAAAAACAAAACAAAACAAACGTGAGGTACACGGTAAAAAAAAAAAGCCTTCATCTCATGAAGCTTATTTTTAGCAAGAGAGACAGAAATGTCTACTAACGATGCTCAGGAGAGGAACAACAAATCCAAATGGCAAGATCTGCTACTTTTGAGACTCTTGGGTGGTAAGTGTGGAGAGAAAGGCTGTCTGTTACAACAGTCTGCATGTTACAGTGCTGCGGCTTCAGCCACAGGGTAAAGTCTGGTGCCCAAGACCTCACACCAACCGTTCACCTTTGTCTCAGCCCTGGCCATGGGTGATTACAGCACAAGGGGGTCTTCTTCCATGTAGCCCCCAGTGAAGCCACAGGAAGGCCACTCCTCTAGAGCATGTCAGCACTGCAGGTGGCAGAGTCCACGTTACTGGACTGTGCGTGCTCTGGACACAGAGGTATTTTTAAAGACATAAAAATAGAAGGTCCTGCTGCATGCACGGCGACCATGCAACAGGAGCAAACCAGGAAAGCTGAGTGCTCTTCGCACAGATCGTGTTTTAGGAAGGGAAAAATACACCACCACCCCCAAATCCCATTGGGAAGTATATTAGTACTTCCTACACCCCATTCTTGCCTCCATTATATTATAAAATTTATTTCAAAATGCAAGAACTATGCTTGTTTTACCTTCTGTCTTTCTACTACTAAAATGCAAGTTTCACAAGAGGAGAGTTTGCTGTTGTTTCAATGTTGTATCCCTAGCAAAGTAGTAAAAAGAACTGAGACTGAGATAGTGCTCGATAGACTTGTATCGAATGAATAATGATGCACAAATGCACGTGTGTACACACAATAGCTTCCTGTCCAGAATCTGATTCTGAAAAGTGAAGGTACTTACATGGTCTCCAAGGAGCTTCAATTCTATAATTTTATAAATTTAAGAATGGGTTCTGGAATCCTAGCATTTATTTGTCTTAAAACTTAAAAACAGGGGCTAGGAATGCAGCTCAGCGGTAGAGTGCCTTCCTAGCATGTATGAAATCCCATGAACAATAACCACCACTGCCGCCGCCGCCACCGCCGCCACCACCCACCACCACTACTACCACCGCCAGGACCGCCACCACCATCACCACCAGCAACAACAACACAGTCACCACCAAACATCAACAAAAGCAACATTTTATTGCAGTTTAGCAGTCAAGTGCCTGCCTAGCATCGGTGAGGTCCCAGATTCAACCCCCAGCAATATTACCCATCACCACCAAAAAAGGAATGTTTCTCTGGGAATTTGACTCAGTGGCAGAGAGCTTGCCTTTTGTGTAAGAAGCACCTGATTTGATTCCCAGCACTGCAAACATCAATCAGTCAATTAATTAATCAGTCAAATAAAGTCAGTCTTGAAACTGAAGGAGAAAGGTAGAAACGTTAAAAACACAGGGAATACTAATGAGGAGTCCTCTCCTTTATAGCACAGTCTTTCACAGTAGCCTCCCTTCCCCCACTCTAGGAGACTCAAAGTCAAAGGTGTAGGAAAACCTGAACGTAAGTAAATCTGAGGGAAGCCAGAGAGAAGGTGGGAGACCAGACAGAGCAGGGCACTAGGCTGTGGAGACATTCAGAATTCACAGGCATTTTTACACCTCACAAGAGGCCTATCCAGCTTATCTTCCCCTTGATAAAGAACCCAGCCCTGGGGAGAAATATCTTATCCCAGGGTGAGTGACAGCCAGGAGGACGCAGTGAAGAGAGCAACTGTACTGTAAAGAGGGGCAAGGAGCGAGAAAACAGCTGCTATCTCTTTAGGTTTCCAATCCTGGGACCAGGGAACTGTAGCCAGAGGCCTACCTGTTTTTGTGATTAGTTTCCCTGGAACATAGGTAGGTTCAAACTGAAAGGATTTAAGGGATATAAAACCTAGGAATTCACCTGAGTGCTAGCAGTCGCAAATTGGGGGGAGGGGGTGGCCTATTGGGAGATGCCGCCCCAAGAACAGCCATTAACAGTCTCCTCAGTCTCCTCCCCAAGGGAAGGACCATTAAGCTTAACACCTATCAGCAGGAATTCTTCCTTCCCGGGCATCCCAGGTGCCACCCTGTCTCCAGGACGACTAGTCCAAGGGCATCGATTGACTACCCACCCCCAATCCTGCGCACGCGAATTCCCAACCAATTAGTCTGAAAGATACAGGACATAGAGAGCTCTGAGCCAATCAGAACTGCACAAGCCCCCATCCCCAGACCCCTTTCCCCTGCACCCCATAAAAGTGCCAAGGGGGGAAGGAATCGGGGTCCGCCGTGCTTGTCCCGTGCGTGGGAACAGGCTGAGTGGAACCCAGCGTGTCAGATAATAAATGCCTTGTTCTTTTGCATCGGTTTGAATGTCTCATGGTTCCTTGGGAGTCCACCGGGCGGTCCTTTCAATACCTTATGTATCCTTCTCTTGCTGGCACCCACAGAGTCAAAGATGCTTCCTATCTGACTCTCCACAGAAAGTTTGTGGCCTGTGATCTAATCCCCAGATTAAGTACCTAAATTCAGTCTGGTCACAGTAAGACTTCAGTCTGGTTTTCTAATTTCAAATTGTTCCTTAACAGACTTCTCATCTCTCCCTTAGCAAATATGAAGTTTTAAGTTGAGGTCTCTCAAAACTTGGCCCTTCCAACATCTCAAGCCAGGTATAGCCGCGTGTGGGACTATCCATACGATTCACTGGCAAGCATTTTACAGCAGCCCAGCCTCCCCATGGATTCCAGGAGCCTACCATCAGAGGTGTCTCTGCCTCACCAGGTTACAAACAATGTCAAATGCTCCACTAGCTTTGGGGACAAAAATCACCCCTCTTCCTTGACCTCGCTACTGAAGGACACACCTAACAGGGAAAGACACCCGCCCCACCAATTGCACCTACCTTTCTTCCGATAAAAGGCATCTTCCTTATGAACCTAAATAATTTCTTTTTAAATCTTGACCACAAACCTACAAGAAACAGATAATTCTATTAGTCACATAGAAGTCCATGGATATAACAATCTACTAGTCAACGGACAGCGACTGTTCGCCATCTCTTACAGCTTCACTTCCTCCGGAGGGAGGGTTTCTCTCATTTTTGACACAGACATTTACAATTTTGAGTAATATATTTATGTGGCTGAAAATTTCAATAATAAAAAAAAAAAAACCAACACACGTGGCAATGTTTCTTCACCCTCATTTCCTTCCCTCAGACCTCATTCCGCCTCGCACAGCACGCACAGCACACACCTCCAGCGTCTGGTGTATTTACCGGGACAGTTAGGGTAAGCTCTCACTTGTTTCTCTTTTACTGAAGAGGCAGTGCGGCCTGTTACTGTACCATACCTTGTTTTTCCACCCAGAAAGAGCAAGCATTAGTGTTTCCTCATTTGCTCCTGTCTGTGTGGGTAGAAGGTATGAGCAGACGTGTGCCATGCATGTGCCAGTGTGCGTGCACATATGCATTCCATTAAAGGAAAGTTTCGTAGTCTATTTAACTACTCTTTACTGATGGACGCATAGGTTTTTCTTAATTTTTGCTGTTACAAACCATGCTAAAAATAAATGACTTTAATATACACCATACCGTATGCTTACAAAGCATATCCATGGGATAAATCCCCAGATGCAGAATTGCCAGTCGAATGATACACGTATTCCAGGGTTCCTGACTTCCCAAGGTTTCCAAATGTCAGGTGTCTTTCTACCCCCAAAGCACATGGCCAGCTGTGCTTTCTTCCAGGTCCTGCATTCCAGGCTCTCTAACAACACTGACCCAGACAATATTTTCTAGACCCAAAAAGAACTTGAAAATTATGGCCATCGGGAGCCCACTTTCAGGCAGTTATAAAGGACAGGGAACTCTGATCCTGTCAACTACAATAATTATAAATCAGCAAGCTGGCAGGCCACCTGTGCATTCATACTGAACACACCTCAACTGATCCTCACAGCAGTATGAAGGCTGTGCTTTTAGAAAGCTTTACAGGGTATCTAAGAATTAAATGCAAACCGAGGAGCGGTGAACTAGAACTTGTTCAAGGCACAGTTCAGAGCAGTGAGCAAGCAGGAGTTAAATAAGTATTCACTTTTTAGTCCAGGACTCCCAGGACTCTACACTGCTTTAAATGCACGGAGAGATTATTTTGTTATCCGAGTGGGCCTAGGAGACCCCAGACCAGCTTTTATCCAAGGCATGAACTGAATATGAACCTCCGCTGCATTCCTAAGAGATCTGGGTAGGGCAAATCCTACCTCTGGTGCCGCACAGGCATGTCTACTCCCTCAGCCGGCATTCGGCAAGGCCCGCCTACAGCTTTGCTTTACTGTGCTTGCTTAGGTGGCACCGTCATCCCAGCATTCATGAGGCAGAGACAGGAGAAAGGACAGGACCACTGCAAGCTACAAGCAAGCAGTCTACACAGTGAGACCTTATCTCTAAACAAGACAAGACAGAAGGAGGGAGGGGGGGAGGGGAGGAAAGAGGGAAGGTGAGTAGGGGGAGATAGAGAATGTACATGAATGAATGTGATGGGCTCCTTGATCCAACACCTCCTGGGTAAGGAGGACCCTTGAATCGGCAGCTAAGGTCACAGCCGCACGCCAGCCACGCGCTGAGATGAAAGGCCAGTCTCATCAACAGTGAAGGAGGAGAAAGCTCGGCAAGAGTGGAGAACAGAAACAGAAGACAGTGTTTTGGAGGCTTCGGGGAACGATAATTTCAGGCAGCACGGTCGTGCCTTGCTTCCATTTTAATTAAAAGGCTCGACAGCGACGGGAACGTGCCTCTCGGCTCTCGTGGCTTACATTGATTTTGCTTTGCTGTGACAGCAAAACTACAAAAACAGCTCAATGGTTGCAGGATAAAAAGAGAAAAAGAACAGTTAAAGTGCCCCTGACATATGCTATTAAGGACATAAAGCAACGGGAAAATATCAAATAAAAAATGACTAGATTTTCTTCAAAGTCATTTATTTCTTCTACCAAGGAAATTACTAGTAAGTGTGGGGAGAGCCCAGGGAGAGTGTTACAGAATACCCACCGCCAACACTTACTATTTAGATATAAGTACAATCGAGAACTTCCCACGTACAGACTGTCGGGGAGAAAATAACTCACAGGGTCATGGTCACACATCCACCTAGAGGTCTAGGTGGGGAAAGAAGATAATGGGTGTGCAGGAGAGGTATGTACACCTTAGGAAGATCTCTCCTCCTCTGCAGCCTCTGAGAATGGCATTCCTCTTCCCGTGTCCATCTGACAAGTCGCTACTATTGTTCTTTAACACAAGTTCAACTCCAAAGGAAGAAGGGCCCTATATTACTTGTGCAGATTTCCCCAGGGCCCACTTGGCAGTCGGGTGGTAGCTCTACAAGCGAGGCTCCTGATCTTCAGTGAAAAGGAAAGCCACAAATAAAAGCAATACATTTCTACTCTGGAAATCTCAAATAACACAATGATGTTCTAGGAAGAAACTGGTACTGAAAAATATGATAAGCTACATTCTGAGACATCTGTACATCTTTATAGTAAAGGGTACCTGAGGAGTTTTTATTGCAAACTACAAATGGAAAAAAAAAAATCCACAAAACCTTAGTAATAGTAATAATTACCAATAGGTATAATATAGTTACCCAGTGAAACAGTTACCCAGATGTCCTAACTGAACTTCATAATTCATAACTCAGGGTCTATTTTCCATCTAAATAGATTTTAAAGGGCAGAACTAAACCATAAGAGATGTTTCCAACCCGTCCGCCGTGGGTGACACTCTAGCCCACTCTTGCAGAAGGGGTAGTATACTTACTCTCCGGCTGGAAGATGAGCTCGTACACCCAGACGACCAGCAGCGTACCCAGGACACTCCACAGAATTAGCTCCCAGGGCTCATATTTGGTGCAATACCCGTTCACATAATTCTTGGCTTTTGTGGAATACGCTTCAAAAATCTCCAAGTAAGGCTCAAAGTCCTTCTAGAAATGTAAGAGGAAAAACAGAAATATTACATTCAGAGAAAGGAAGTCTGTTTTAGTTCGCTCTTCAATTCCCACTTTTCAAGGGCAAAGCTATTATTCATGATGCGGCTCATGTCAGCAATAATCTTATCATCTTCTACCCGGGCTGCTCCCATCTAGCAGTGCCATGTGGACTTTGATACCACTTTCGATCTGCTTGTTTTGTAAAATAAGAGGACTAACTTTGATCACGTTGGTGTCAGCTGTCATCTTGATCTCACTGCTAGTCCTCCCGGACAGTTCCTCTCTTAAACCCATTCTTTTTTTTTTCTTCCAATTTATCTTCAGTTGTTATATATATGCTTTTAGTTTTCATCTATGTATATGATTATTTTATCTGCTTATACACTTGCATGCCAGAAGAGAGCATCGTATCTCGTTGCACATGGCTGTGAACTACGTGGACTACATAATGAGTCTCTGTCTCCATAGATAAATAAATACATTACTTAATTAATTAAATTGAAAATTAAAAATCATTCTTGATCCATAGAGCTGGATTCTACTATAAGGTTACTGTTGGCTAATCCCTGCTCTAACAATTAATTTACCTATAAACTCTGGAAGCCTGGCACAGTATGTTATTATCACTGTATCCCACACAGTAGCTGTCAGAAAAAAAACAACAAAATTTCATTTGTAAACTTACCAGAATCAGTCAAAATCTCTCTGAGATTGAACCTAGGACCTCTTTGATACACGCCAGGTCCAAGGATATATTCTATCACTGAGCTACCTCCCAAGCCTTTCTTTACCTTTAAATTTGAGACAGGGTATGACTACGTTGCCCGGCTAGTCTTGAACTTACTTTACAGGCAAAGCAGCTCTCAGACTTGAATCCTCCTGCCTCAACCTCCCAAGTAACTGGGAATTCAGAACTGAGGCACCAAGTCTGGTCGGGAGGTCTCGCTCTTGAAAATTCACCTCTCCCCTTAAGCTTCTGTCAAGTATTAACTTGCGATAGGCTTATCACAACTGCCTTGCAATATGCACATCCATTTTTTTATCTCCCCGACCACACGGCTGGGTCCTTCACAACCTGTTCTTATCCCTATTTACTAAGCCATAGAGCCTTGCATACCTTAGTTGGTTGGATCGTTTGTTATTCAGTCACTTAACATTTTTAAGGAACTAAGATGGGGGAGGCACTGGGTAAATGCATAGTTCCTTGTCCCCCAGTGAACATACATAACCTAAAAGAGGATGCATCTACATTTTAAATTTTATTTTCTGTGTATCAGTGTTTTGCTGCATGTGTATCTGCATACCGAATGCATGCCTAGTGCTAGATGTCAGAAGAAAACATGGAATTTTCTGGAACTGGAGTGAGAGATGGATACAAACTACCATGTGGGTACTGGGAACTAAACCAGAGTCCTCTGCAAGAGCAAAAAGTGCTCTTAATTAAGCCATCTCTCCAGCCCTCTGCATGTATCCATACGCAAATGACAAAATTATTTAGAGGAAAATGTCTAGACTAAGAGAGCGGGAGGAAAGCCTACCTAACTCTACTCAAGAGGAGGATGGTAACAAGAGTGAATAGTTTTGTTGTTTTATTTGTTTTGAAACAGGGTCTTTGTATGAAGCCCTGACAGTTCTGTGTAACTCACTACGTAGACCAGGCTGGCTTCAAACTCATAGAAATTTGCCTGCCTCTGCCTTGAGTGCTGGGATTAGAGACATGTGCCACCATGACTGGCTTAAGAGAGGATACATTTTAAGCTAGTTAAAAAGATAAAAGAAAATTCTACAGGAAGTTAAAGGGGGGACGATGGTTTGCATATCAGAAAGACAGTATAGCAGCTAAAAATGCCTACAAAGAACCCCAAAACAGCACAAGCTCTTACCATGTGGTTAAGAGTGAAGCTACACAGAACAGGGACCATTTTCTGTCCTACCCAGAACTGAGTTTCCACCACACAGCAGGCACCTGGCGCACAACGTGCACTGAACACAGCCGTGGACAGTGGCCGGCGGTGCCCTAGTAAGCGAGGGAAAGGAACCCATCAAGCAGAGAACTGATGCAGGGAGGGTTGGTAAAAGTGGCCTTGAAGCTAGGTACAAAGCACGCCGCACCTATAATCCCAGAATTCGGGTGGGTGAGGCAGGATCGGATCCTGAGTTTGAGTTCCAACCTAGCTTAGTCTACATACTGAAACCCTGTCGATAATGATATAATAATAATAAAAAAACAGCAGCAGCAGCAGCAGCAGCAGCAGCAATAATAATAGGCTTAGGGAAAAAAAACGTGAAAAGTAAAATTATAAATCAGTAAGTTTTGGTAAAGTAAGTAGGTGGCACCTACTAACACTATAAATCTTTATCTACTTTGATCCAGAAACATCACTATAAACCCCTATTACGTTCACAGAGAGAGATGTCCAAGTGTGCTCATTCCAATGTTCTTTGTAGCAGCAAAAGAAAAATTCAAGAAATGTAAATGTCCACAGGCAGAAAAATTGTTAAACTGTAATATATCGTATGTACCCATGTTGAAACATTAAAAATACAGTTCCTTTTAGAAAGAAAAATTCACAGAAAATAATACTGGGAAAAAGGAAACAAATCAGAGCCACAGAAACCACTAGACATAAATCGCTGAGCATTTTGTGCTTAAATATTACTTGGTGGCGATGACTACGGGTAAACAGACATCAGCGACAAACGGTGTAGTTGAGTCATTGCTGGGAAGGCCAGAGGGGACATGAACTGGGCTTGTCCTTAAGTGATATAACACTGGGGATTGGATAAGAAAAAAGTACACGTTTTTGTTTGTGCTTCCTGTTTGTATGAAAAAAAAAAAAAATGTGATTAGCTTCCCACTCCTGCCACCACGTTTCTATGTCTTCTCCCACCATGATGGACTTCACCCCTCTGCAGCCATAATCCCAAACAAATGTTTCTCTCGAAAGAAAAGAAAAGAAAAGAAAAGAAAAGAAAAGAAAAGAAAAGAAAAGAAAAGAAAAGAAAAGAAAAGAGGAAAGGAAAGGAAAGAGAGAGAGAGAGAGAGAGAGAGAGAGAGAGAGAGAGAAAGAAAGAAAGAAAGAAAGAAAGAAAGAAAGAAAGAAAGAGGAAAAGAAAGGAAGGAAAGAAAGAAAAAGAAAGAAAGAAAGAGGAAAGGAAAAAGAAAGAAAGAAAGAAAGAAAGAAAGAAAGAAAGGAAAAAGAAAGGAAGGAAAGAAAGAAAAGAAAGAAAGAAAGAAAGAAAGAAAGAAAGAAAGAAAGAAAGAAAGGAAAAGAAAGGAAGGAAAGAAAGAAAAAAAAAGAAAGAAAGAAAGAAAGAAAGAAAGAAAGAAAGAAAGAAAGGAAGGAAAGAAAGAAAGGGAAGGGAGGGGAGGGGAGGGGAGGGGAGGGGAGGGGGAGGGGAGGGGAGGGGGGAGGGGAGGGGAGGGGAGGGAGGGAAGGGAAGGGAAGGGAAGGGAAGGGAAGGGAAGGGAAGGGAAGGGAAGGGAAGGGAAGGGAAGGAAAGGAAAGAAAAATTGTGGTGGGCTTTTGTTTCACTTTAAAGACAAGATCTCAACACCACAGCCCAGGCTGTCCTAGAACCCACTACAAGGCCTAGGATAGCCTTGAACCAGCAGTAATCCCAATGGCTCAGTCTTGACATGCCAGGATTATAGACTTAAGCCACCAGCTAGGAATACACACTTGAAAGACATCTCTAAAGGTGCAGAAACTGGATTTAGTCACGGTTAGCTTCGACTGTAAACCTGACACAGCTAGGTCACGTAAGAAGGGAGGCTCGAATCAGGGGTTGCCTAGGTCAGGCTGGCCTGCGGGCATGCCTGTGGGGAACTGTCTTGACTGTTAACTGATGGAGAAGAGTCCAGATACCCGTCCCCTGAGTGCGTGCTCTTGGGGCTGCGGTGAGCTGGCTAAACTCAGCCCGTGAGACAGCGGACAGCATTCCTCCATGGTTTCTGCAACTCGCACCAAGGATGGACTGTGACCTGAAAGTGTAAGCCACATAAATCCTTTCCTTTCCAACACACGTTAGGTCAGTGTTTACCACAGTAATGAGAAGGAAACTAGAGCAGTCGACCTTTTGGCTGTGAGAAATTATGTAGTGAGAATAATACAAATAATTTCAAATTTTCAAGTCCAAGTTTGAGAGATTAGTTATGTGACACGCCATTAACTGTGGTAAGACCAGAAGAAAACGAAAGCTAAAGAGGTAGGAGGTGTTTTGAAAAAAAGATGGCATTGGCTTGAGTTCTGTTCCTCTTGGGCATCTATTATTGTGGGAAGGACCTTGAAACCCTAACAAATCTTTCTTGAACTTCCTGGGGACTAAATGCTTATGTTCCCCCATAAAATTTCTCCTGATGTCAAACCCTCAAGCTAGTGTCATCAGGAGGTAGAAACCTTCAGAGGTTATGAACTCACGGAGGTCACAGCGAAAAGACTAGGACCCCCTTGTACGGACTCTTCTGAGTTCCGCCTTCTAGGAAGTAGGCCCTCCGTTGATGTTGCCTTGACCCTAGACTTCCCAGCCTCTAGAACCGAGAAATAAGGTTTTGTTGTTTGTAAGCCGCCCTGTTTAAGGCATTATGTTACAGCATCCCAAACGCACTAAAACAATACCTTCAGTAATTGGGCTAACAAAAGGCAATTAACATTAGGCAAGTTTTAGGCTCCCCGTGGGCTATCCATGGAAACAACTTAATCTACACCAGGTGGCCATTCCCCAGAGTCCACGGTTGCTACCAACAACTTCAATCCCACAAAGCAATGGCAATTCCAAAAATAAATAAATAAATAAATAAAATGCCATGATTTCTACCAGAGACTCACTGTGACCAAGCCACATAGTTAAACAGTTTGTAAAGAGTGGGGTGGTGGACAAATAGCCATTCAGACCAGCTTTTCTTCAGCTGGGACTAATTCCTGATTCACAGAGAAATCACACAACAGCGATGTCAAAAGATGACGTCGACTCTTCACAGCACTGAATGAAAAACAGCTCGCGAGCGACAGAGCCAAGAACCACGAGATGAGCAATAAATGTTCAAAGCCTTAAAATTACAGTATGAAGACAATCCTCATTAACAAAATTAAACCTGGCAAGAACGTATCTTCTTGATTGATTCTTTATATTTATTTATCTATTTCTTTATTTTGGTTTTTCGAGACAGGGTTTCCCTGTTGTAACTGTAGCTTGTCCTAAAACCCACTCTGTAGACCAGGCTGGCCTCGAACTCACAGAGATCCACCTGCCTCTGCCTCCTGAGTGCTGGGATTAAAGCACTGCGCCACCATGCCTTTATGGCCTTTAATGCCCAGCTTAAAATTTATTTTCAATTTCCAAGTGTGTGTGTGTGTATTATGTATGTGTGTGTGTGTATGTGTGTGTATATGTGTGTGTGTGTGTGTGTGTGTGTGCATGTGAGTACAAGGGCCTGAAGAGGCCAGAAACATCACATCCCTCCAAGTTACATGTGATTGTAAACTACCCAAAACGTGGGTGTTGGGAACTGAACTAGGGTCTGTAAGAGCAGCTCATGCTCTAAGCTCTTGGTCCTCTCTCTAGGCCCAACTTTGTTGATTATTAGGAAGACAATGGTAATCCTGGAATTGAGTTTAACTGTAAATTCTCTTCTCCAAAGACAGAATGATAACAAAGTAAAATAGGTCATGACAAGCTTTTTGTGTAGGTGACCAAGTGATCACAGGAATCACTCTGGCTTTATCCTAAAGTCCTTTTTGGGATTCTACAAATGACAGACTCAATCCCATTGAAGAAGCAGTTCACCACATGGACAGCTCATTGAACAGTTCTGCGGAGTAACCTAGCATTATCTCCTTGGGAAACAGGCAGCTCCTCTGGGTCTTAAAAACAGTACAAACCCCAAGTCGGGTCCTGATGCAACACTCCAACATAGAACCTAGGAGCTAGAGGGAGCCTTAGTGACCAAGTACGACATGAACATTCTCACTTTGGAGGCCACATGAATTCAAAATGACGTGCTTATGCATCTACAGACAGGTTTGGGACAGAATAAAGGCCAGAACCTACGTTTCCTAACTCAGTACTCAGTCCCCTCTCTTCTCTCTGTCGCTGTTGCAGTTCTAGGGACTGAACCAAGGGCTTCTTGCACACTAGTCACAGAATCTACCACTGAGCTAAGCCCTAACCTTTCCAGTCTTCATTCAATGCTGGATCCTTAGTATCTCTGGGGAAAAGATTGCATAACACGTTACATTCAATGGCACCCCAAGAGTTTCCTGTTTATAACTTATGTCTGGAGCAGACTTGGATGCACGGTACCATTCACACTTAACTAAAGTGGTATATCTAGACTTAGCTACCTACCAACATCAACTGGCCCAAGAACCTACTGAGGCCTAATGACCCAAAAACCTCAGGTGAGCTGGGAAACTCTGGACAGGGAAGCTGACACACTGGTAACATCTTCAAGATGCTGGGATCCAGGGACTCCCCATATCAACATATCAACTTCCACTGCTATTTACAACCTTGAGCCTGGGAGGGGGTGGAAATGACAGTTCTGCACATGGAATCTTCAACCCAGAAGTTCCTTTTTCTGCTCTATAAAAGCCCCAAGCCCCTTGCACCTGGGCGCACAGTCTCCATCCCCTCATAGAGATCGCGCCCTTCACCATTCTGATTAAAAGGCTTCTGTAGAGGTCTGCCTTCTATTTTCATGTCACCTCAATCAATCCCCACCTAACACTTAGTACTCACTGTCTCTCGCAGCATTGGCTGTTGGTTTGTAAACAGTGGAATGTAAGCTAACGGAGTATGGTCAAAATTAAAGTAAACACAAGCTAGCTACCTCTCAAATTTCCTGTTTGTCTCAAAGCACACATCTAGCCATAACTGAGACCTCAGGCAGAGAGTAAGTCACTCACCCAGGGAGACATTCAAACAGTAATGATTTTCTTGATCTCTATAAATCACTATAAAATAGAGCTCTGGGAAAACTACTACCCTACAGAAGGTGGATCCTTACACCACAGTACAATGTCCTCAGGGCACTTCTACTATGCTAAATATCTAAAATGCCTTGATCTGGTCATTTCTTATGAGTCAGTCACAGCCAGACTGCATTCGCCTAGGGGCATTGTGATTTAATCTGATCTGGAACAAAGCATTCAACCCAGTGAGGGGAGAACAGCCCAAAGATTTTAGTCCACTGCCTTCAGGTGCTAGTAAGAACACAGATATATTGGATCTAAACCTCCCATCTGCTCCAACACCTGAAAGAGCGGCTTTTCCATGGTAGGAATTCAACACTTACTCAACTAAGGAGAAATAATTACAATGCTCCTTTAGATCATGTGTTTTGCAAAATCTTAGGAAGTCTTACATCTCTACCACTGAAGTTGTTCAGGGTGCAATGGCTTCAGACTGAATCTGGAAAAGAAAGGTTGGTCATACTGTAACTCAACTCCGTGTGACACTCAACTGACAAGCTCACAAATATCACAGGTCATCAGGGCAGATCTGTCCTTCACAGCAGGCAAACAAAGATAATGAGATCCAAAGATCACAATGCGAAAAGGTGGGGGAGGGCAGGGGAAAGGAGACAAATCTGTCTCATTTTTATTACCTATCCCTGTTACTCAGAATCAAAGTACCAGTGGTGCAAACCAGAAGACCCACAGGCTCAACACTTGCAGTCCTCATAGTCCCTCCCATCTCGTATCTTAATGGCCAAAGTAAGGACCTCCAGCTTCACCTCCCTCCCCCCAACCAAGAGAGACAACACCGCCAAATGACCCGAATGGTGTCTACAAGGGCCAAGCACCTCTAGGTGTGTCTTTCTCAAGCTGCAGGCTCATTCATCTGCTACCTGCTTCTAAAGGAAATGGACCTATAATGAAAGACATTAGTTCAAAAAGCACTGAAGAGATGGCTTAGCAGTTAGGAAAGCTTGCTGCTTGCAGAGGAACCAGGTTCAGTTCCCAGCACCCACGTGTCTGCTCGCAACCATCTATAACTCCAATTTCAGGAGATGGTGACACTCTCTTCTGGCCCCCACAGGTACACACGTGTGCACATACATACACACACAAGCCAACGTCATACACATAAAAGATTTTTAATATTTTTTTAAAATTACTGACTTCAAAGTTTGAAATAAAATGTTTTCAAACTGTTTGAAATAATCTCAAAGACCATCAACTTCAATCTCATCTCAATGATAAAGAAACTAAGGCTCAAAGACTAATCTCAAAATGTACTTCCCCTTAGCTCAAACTTGTAAAAGAATCTAACTTCTTGTTCACCGCTTTCTACTAAGCTAGTGGAGTACATCAACGTTACCCAAGGGTTCAGGATACCCCCACTAGAAACGCACTTTGTGCAGAAGGCCCAGAAACATATATTATGAAACGGGAGCACCACAAGTTCAAGGCCAGCCTGGGCAACTTAGTGAGATTTTGTCTCAAAATAAAACAATAAAAACAAAAAGGTGAGAGGGTCTGAGGAGAGAGGCAAGTGGTAGAGCACTTGACTAGCCGTAGGTTCGACTCCCGGTACAAGGGGTAGGAAGAAATGGGGACCCTTTCCCCGTCCCACAAACAGCCCACTTACATTGCTGAGACCCAAACCCCCAGATCTTGTGAAGGAAGAAATTCCCCAAGCTTTCTCACAACGTGCCACATCAGCCACATCCACCAGGTCAAACCCACCAGCTCAGCTAGATCAACTGTCCCTAATGTCTGCTTCTTGGACGGACACTAAGGAAAATGTAAATCTTCCACCATGAGACCCTGCAAAGAAAGGCACAGAAGTGGCAGCGTCCTTGCCGTAGCATATAGGAAGCCTACGTGCAACCGCCAGCACGAGAAAAACCGCTAGCCCCTTTGCAAGAAATACAACACTAGCACCCATTTTTAGCATGAGGTGTACCTAGTGCTCATCAAACAGGCACAAATAAGCAGGAAGCCTTAGGCCCTTCTCTCCCCTCCTTGTCGGCTTGCTCGGAACTCAAGAGTTGCCCACAGTCAGAAAGGAAGATAAGGCTTAGAAAATTAGATAAGGCTTTGCATCCGAACAGACAGGCGATTTAGAGAGGGGGCCGTGTTAGAAGAACGGGAAGACTGTAACTGAAATACCAGCCTCTAGGAAAGAGCGGGCAGAAATGTCTCAATCGAGAATTTTAAAAACCACTGTCTTGAACCAAATCACCACACCGGCCTTTTTTTTTTTTTGCCTTTCCTCTGTGCAGGCGTCCTTTGCTGCAGAGTCATATTAAAAACCTGTTTCGGTCTTCACCAGCACGGTGAATTTGTCATTACTAAGTAAAGGTCCTGTTTCTCACATTTTCTGATAAGGAAAAAATATCTGACTTTTTTTAGTAGGAAAAGTATCCACTTTCTGCTTCTCATTCAGTTTCCATTAGGTTTTTCCCCCTCCAGAAAAGCATAAATCTGAGCTTTAGAGCAGAAATTAGCTACCAAGGAAAAGAAAAACCTGTTTTACTCAGATCGCCTACTACCTGAGAGTTTTTTGATCAAGTCTCAGAATCTGATTCTCTTACATATTACATCCTATAAAATTTCAAAGTAAACAGGTGAGAGAATACATTATCTCTAGAGCCTCAAAAGGCAGCAGAGTTAATCCCCAAAAGCAGATCGTAAGCCCAAAGGAAAAATTCTCTGGGGTCATTAAAGAAGAAATGAGAACTGAGCAA